>RYFJ01000517.1:0-34016 GCA_003991445.1 Oryza meyeriana var. granulata | reverse complement strand
CTTGATAAGTCACGAAGAGACTCGTTCTAGCCTTCTGACGCAAGCTGATATAGTCGTACTCGGAAGGTGGCTCTTGTATGTTCCTGGAAGTTGGTGATGAAACGTGTCCCGAGTTCTCCCCAAGAGCCGATTGATTGCTTGGAAGTCCTGTTAGCCATGTCCTCGCTGAGTCGGCTAAAGCGACCGGAGGTAGTTACCATGACTTTGTATCTCCTCCAGCTGCTCGATTGCCGTAGTATAGACCGTGAGCCAAGACTCGGGATTGGTCTTGCCGTTCGTATTTTTTCGACTCCTGTAGGCTTGAAACCCGATGGCCAGTCGGCCTGTTGTAGCTCCTGGGTTGAAGGCCAGTACTCCTTCATCTTCATGAGGACTCTGACCCCGACTACGGCGCGAAACTGCTCGTGTGGAGGCCAAAATGCTCGTTCTCGTCTTCCAGTTGGCGTTGCTCGTCCATCCTCTTCTCGTTCGCGGCGGCGAGCATTGCCGTGTGCTGCCGAAGATCGCGCCATAGTTGGCCTCGGAGATCCGGTTGTCCCGACGTCACTTCGACGTTGCCGGTTGTTGTTTGGGTTGCGAGTGACGTTTGGCGTGACTCCTGTGTAGCGACTAGAGCCCGGCCCGCTCCCTGGCGTCGCTTGAGGTAAGACGAGACTGCCATTGGGGATGCCGACCGATTGGTCGGTATGAGTATTGCCCGACTGTGGTGCTGCTACATGCGGGGCCAGCGGTTAAGCATGGCTTTATCCTTGACGATGGTCGGGGTGTGGCCTGGTGATCAAGCCCAGCTGGATCGTGTCCAGTAGGTTGCGCGGCCACGATGTTTCTGTTGTGCGTGACGAAGACGTTGTTGGTCGCCGACTTTTGTTTGGAGATTGTTGCTGAGCGGTTCGCCTCCGGTGCGTAGGCGTTGTTGCGGGCGTTCAGGAGTCTTGCTTCTTCCTCCTGTTGCTTTCTCGCAGTCGCAGGCCTCCTCCTCTTGTTGTTCGTGTAGTCGCGTGATTCCTGAGTAGAGTAAGCCTTTGGATGCCATGAAATTTCTCGTGGCAGAAGAAGCTTGCCAAACTGCTGTCCGACTTAGAGTCGAATCCGACTGGGAGTCGTAGTCCGACTGAGAGTCGTAGTCGGAATAGTTGACGGGGTGATTACAACTCCGACCTCCTTAGATCCGATCTCGAGCGGCCCGGGCATATCCGAGTCAACTCCAGAGGATCGGTTTTGCTGCGTCGGATGTAGATTGTAGATATCCGCGGGCGTCGCGAGTGCCGAACGGGAAATTGACGATCTCTTTCCTTTTTTGGGCCCAATCTCGGCCGGCTCAAAACGAGTCCGAGTCGAACACCGAAATGAAAGATGTCCCCTGGACTCGGGCGTATGGGAGAATCGCCGCAGGCATGTCGGTGGAAGATTGCTGCAGCATCGTGTAGGCCGACTGGCGCGGAGTCGGCTGGTTCCTCAGAGGACGGCCAGGGTTGGATCAGGGGTCCGTGTCGGCCAAGGTGAGATTGCCGACATGTCGGCGACGAAGTCGAGCTTCCGATGAGATTGTATCTCCGGAGAGAATTTGCCGCCGTTGGACTCCGGTTGCTGGATCCATCGGCTTGTAGATGTTCGCGCGAATCCCCTACCTGGCGCGCCAACTGTCGATGTTTTACACCGGCATAAATATATGGGCTACTCGGCGATGGAAACTCGGTGGATTGCAAAGGAACACAGGACGATTTTTATACTGGTCAGGCCCTCGATGTGAGGTAATACCCTACGTCCAGTTTTATGTATTCCTTTGAGGATATACGGTGGTGGTTTCTGATGAACTTGTGTGCGCCTGCCGAGCTTATGTGTGCTCTTCTTGCCCCTCATGGGCGCCCTGCCTCCCCTTATATACTGCGGGGACAGGGTACAGGTAGGATCCCATCGGATTACGACTGGAGATCTCCCCTTAGAGAATAACGCACCACTAGACTGTATATTCCTTTCTATACAAGGCAAAGTCTATCGAATCTAGCTATATCTCTAATTACAAGGCTAGGCCCATCCTCTATCCGAGGTGGCCCATATGCTTGTCATGATACCCGGGCCCATGCACCCACAACAAACTCCAGGCCCGGGGGAAATGTAAATAGCGCTCTAGAGTACGATCGGCTGCGGTGCTAACAGAATCCCTATCTCTGGCGCACTGCCACCGATGTGGAGGTATGCACTGCCAATACCAAGCTCTTTTCCCGATGGTGGTTAGAATGGAAGAAACACCTATTCAACTCATCGGCCATCCACTACTGTTCTCGCCTCAACTGCAACTACGTCGAATCTGATGACGAGGTAACATTCCATCACCCTTCAATTATTCCCCAATCATCTCTTACAATTCTATCTTGCAGGCTGTTGATGTGGAGCCACCGACAACAAGCACCAGTGGCCGGCCGATTATATACCAACCACCATCGGCCAACCCACACCTAGGGCATGATGCTCCCCCTCCATCAGCTCTTCTCCGGGCGCCACAGCCGACAGGACCAAACCATAAGAAGCTGGCATCTCGCCCTCACAAGAAACAGAAAATAAGTGCCGATGTCGTGGTCATGGCGCCTCCTGCTACTCAAACAACATCGGCTCCTTCATCCCCGCAGGTATGTGCTAAGTCTTGATTATTATCATCTGCTTCCCACCTTAACATTATCAATCTTATTTCCAGCTTGAGTCATCGGCTCCCGTACCTCAACTTCTGCTGACATCCCTGCAAGAATCGATCAATGACTTCTGCATTGCCATTCCAATTCCGTCATCTAGCCCCGAAGCCGATACTGAGATTGCCCCTACTTCAGTGCCAGACATCGGCCACTCTGAAGAACAACCTATCCAACATCTGATGCCGATGTCACTCCTTCAAGCCCCCCTTCCCTGCCACAAGGTAATTTCTTCACAACCATACTTTATTTCAACTCACTACTGATCCCTTTACCCATGTCAACCTGCAGTCCTTAGCCGATTTGTTTTCCTTCGACATCGGCAAGTACTTAGAGACAGATGAAGAAACAGCCACCAGTGCAACAACCAAGCCATCCTTTCTAGCCGACGTGCGCGAATACCTGCTAAACATCAATCGTCTGCTGGAAAACCCCATCGACGCATTGGTGGAGGATTGCGGGCCGATCCGGGCAAGATTCGTAGAGATTGAGCATCACTTGCCCGAAGAGCTCGTCGACGCACTGACCCCAGCAGCATACCTGGAATCCCACAAATTCCAACTTTTCAAGCTCAGGCAGCGTGTAGCCGATCTTGCCAATCAATAGAAGATGATCCAAGACATCCAAACCGATCGGCTATCAGCTCAAACAGAAAAGAAGAAGCTTGATATATGGTAGCTGCCCGCTCAAGTACTCCAACCCAAATTGGATCAACTGAAGAGAAGGGAAGCCGATCTGTTGGCAGAACTTGAAAAAATCCGCAAGGATATCGCAACAACAGAATCCCAGCTCATCGGCCTACCACAAGCCATCCAAGATCAAAAAGCCAGAGTTGCAGCAGCAGTGCGTCAAGTCATTCATCGGCGCAAGAACATGAAGACTATTCCAAGCTCCGATGAATACGATATCCGTGCCATAAATGAAATTGACCAGATTCGCTAGCGTGCTATTGAAACAATTCAAAAATTCTTGTAAAACTTTAACATTGACGCCGTTGATGTTGCTCCAGAACATGCCGATCACCTTTTGCTGTAATATAATCTGGTCGGCTCTGTTGCTTATTCATCTTGTTCCATATTTGCTTGATAGCATTTTATTTATTTGATCTAAAGGGGATACCAATTGATATCGGCTATCTTTAGGCGATGCAAAAACATCGGCTTTTTGAACTGCTTTAGAAATCGGCCACATCCAGTCGATTCAGGAGTTGATCCAAACGCTCGAACAGTACTTCTTGAGATATTTCCCATTAAGCGCTTTAGCAAACTCCGTCCCCTCAAAATCTTCTAATATGTAGGCATTGCTAGGCACACAACGATTAATCCGATAGGGCCCTTCCCTATTAGGCGACCACTTCCCAAACATACTGTCTCTGGACCCGATCGGCAAAATCAATTTCCATACTGTGGGAGCCATGGGCCCCGGGTACCTCACTACAAGCACATGGGCCACTCGGATAGAGGATGGGCCAGATCATGTAATTAGAGATAAGATAGCACCCGGCAGGCTGTGCCTTGTACAATAAGGAAACATAGCCTTAGTCGGATAGGATTCTATCTCTAATAAGGAAATCCCTTGGTCGTATCCGACTGGGATCCTTACCATGTACCCCTGTCCCCTAGTATATAAAGGGAGCAGGGCGCCCTATGAGGGCAAACCGAGATCATTGATCACAAATCCACCTCAGAGGAATAACACCTCAACTGGACGTAGGGTATTACCTCACAACGAGGGCCTGAACCAGTATAATTCCCTCGTGTTCCTCTGCAATCCACCGAATTCCAGGTCGCCGAGTACCCCCATAGTATTATTGCCGGTGCAAAGCATCGACAGTTGCGCGCCAGGTAGGGAACGGCGAGTTCTTCATCAACAGATTCGATGGATCCCATCAACGGAGTCAAGGGCGACAAGTTCTCCAACGGAGACACCATCACCTTCGGGAAGCCTTGATTTCGTCGCCGATCAACTCGGCAACCTTTCTTTGGCTGAGGCAGATCCGATCTTGCCAGCCGAAGACCTAGCCGGCATTGCGCCAGTCGGCCCTAGGACGTCGCCATCTCCTTCGACGATCTACTACGACAGTCCCTCACATCGCCGGACATCGGACAACTCTCTCCTTCGGCGTCCGACTCGCGCTAGGCCTTGAGCCAGCGCGGGTTAGGCCAAGAGGGGGAGAGATCGTCAATCTCCCGTACGGATTCGGCGACGCTGTGCATCTACAACCCGCGCAGCGGACTCGACCCCCAGCGATTCAGTTTGGACACGGTCATGAACCGTTTCAGATTGGATCTAGGGAGGTCGGAGTCATCCTAACTCCGATAAACTACTCGGAGTCCGACACTAAGTCAGATGGCGGTTCGAGCACCAACTCGGACTCCACCTTGGCAAGCTTCCTCCTCCCCCGCGAGATCTTCATGGCTTCAACGCCACCTTCCGAGGTGCGCCGACTGCAAGAGGAGCAGCAAGAGGAGGCGCGCCGACTACAACAACAAGAGGAGGCCAGCCGACAAGCTCGCAATGACGGGCTTCGACAAGCTGGGCGAGCCGCCAGCAGCAGATCCTCCAAACCAAAGTCGGCGACCACGACGTCTTCGTCACGCCACAACAGAACGTCGTGGCCGCCGCAACTCTGCTGACACGCTCCAGTTTGGCCGGACCATCAGGCCACACCAACCATCGCCAAGATCAAGCGATGATTACTGCTGCCGCCTGCCAGCAGCAAGAACAGTCAGGCAACACTCACATACCGACCCGTCGAACGGCTCTCCAGCGCGGAGTCATCTGCATCAGCACGACGACGGCAGCCGGCTCCACCGCAGCATGAAGAATCCCGCCAAACAACACTCGGCAATACCAACTACGACAACCGGCGGCGTCACCAATACGACCGCCGACCCAATCAAGACCTCCGATTGCGGCTACAACGCGATCTTCGCCACACCCTAAGGGCCCGCGCGAAGAACGCGAAGAAGACGAACGCCGCCGGCTGAGGATGAACACGAGCGCTTCGGTCTCCATTACGAGCGGCTACACCGCCAAAACCGAAGCCTGAGTCCTCACGATAATGAAGGCATTCCAGCCTTACTCGGAGTTACAGGACGTCCGATGGCCAGTCGGCTTTAAGCCTACCGGAATTGAAAAGTACGACGCAAGACCAACCCAGAGTCCTGGCTCACCGTTTACGTCCTAGCAGTTCAAGCTGCTGGGGCGACAGCAGAGCCATGGCTAACTACCTCCCAGTCGCTTATCCGACTCGCGAGGACATGGCTGACAGGCCTCCCAAGCGGTCGATCGGTTCCTGGACAACTCAGGGACGCGTTCATCGCTAACTTCCAGGGACCTACGAGAGACCGCTTCCGAGCACGACCTCTACCAACTGCATCAGAAAAAGAACGAGTCTCTACGGGAATTCATCAAAAGGTTTTCCGAGAAGCGCAATCAAATCCCAAGCATCAAAGACGAGTCTCATCGCCGCCTTCCGCAAGGAGTAAAAGACGCCCCGCTCATCGCGAATTCACTCGGAAGCCACCATCCACTGTCCGGACTCTCTTCGACATGGCCAACAAATACGCCGACTCAGCTGAACCGTCGCAGAGGCCTTCGACGAGAAGAAGAGCCCCGACAAAAAGACAACAGGGCAAAAGCCACAACGAGCCGCCTCAGAACAAGCCTGGCAGCCGCAAGCGGAAGTCAGACAACGAGGTGCTAACATGGAGCGCAGTCGGTCGCGGCCCCAGCGAACAACGACTACCAGAAAGTCATGAGCGGCCTTGCCCCTTTCACCCCAAGGCCGCACGCGCCAAAGACTTGCCACATGCTCAAGAAGTTGCCTCCGAGCAGGCTTCATCATCTTGCGCGACAAGGACAAAGACAAGCCAGAACTCGGTCCGGCTGATGACTTCCAGGACCCCCAAGCCGAACTCAACCACATCTTCGGGGCCACTCGCGTACGAATCCAAGCGCAAGCAGAAGCTATCAGCGCGGATATTAACGCGTCTCCACAACGGATACCCCCCAATACCTGCGCTGGTCAGAAATGGCTATCACCTTCAACCGCGCGATCACCCAGATCGGGTTTCCCACCCGGACGATACCCACTCGTCCTGGATCCGGTCGTCAAAAATATAGGCTGAAGAAAACCTCTCATCGACGGAGCAGTGCGCTCAACATCCTGTTCGCCAAGACTTTGACGAGATGAGAATTCCTCGTTCAGAACTACGGCCGAGCACCGCGCCCTTCCATGATAATCCCCGGCTTGTCATCAACCCCACCGGGCAGATAACCTTGCCGTGACCTTCGGCACGCGGGACAACTTCCGCACAGAAAACATCTCCTTCGAGGTCGCCGACTTCGAGACCGCGTATCACCGATACTCGACGACCGGCCCTCGCCAAATTCATGGCGATACCGCACTACACATACATGTGCTGAAGATGCCCGGCCAGCAGGAGTCCTCTCCCTCCGCAGCGACGCTAAGCAAGCCTTCACCTGCGACAAGGAGAGCTGCGAGCTGGCTCAAACACAAGAACGGCAGTCGGGGCGACAGCATCCGGCAAGCCGCTACATCTGAAGTCGATCAAGATCCAGTCCGCGAAAAAAAGCAGCGAAGTCGGGAATTTCAGGACTCTGACACGAAGAAGATCCCCCTGGACCCTTCCGACCCCTCCAAGACTGCCTAGTCGGACCGGACTCGACCCCAAATAGGAAGACGCGCTCGTCACCTTCCTCCAGCCAACAAAGATATCTTCGCATGAAAACCGTCCGACATGCCGGGCGTACCAAGGAGGTGATCGAGCACGCCCACACGTAAAGCCAGACGCCAAGCCGGTCAAACAACGCTGCGGCGCTTCGCTCAAGACCGCAAGGATGCTATCCGGGAGGAAATCACCAAGCTCCTCGCAGCCGGCTTCATCAAGGAAGTCTACCACCCGACTGGCTGGCCAACCAGTCCTGGTCCGGAAGAAAAACGGTAAATGGCGCATGGCGTCGACTACACCGACCTCAACAAAGCGTGCCCCAAGGACCCATTGGTCTTCCCAGATAGATCAGTGGTGACTCCACGGCGGGTGCGACCTACTCAGTTTCTCGACTGTTATTCGGATATCATCAAATTAGCTGAGGGAACAAGACTGTTTAAAGACATCTTTCATCACGCCGTTTGGAGCGTATTGCTATATCACCAATGCCGTTCGTCTGAAAAAACGCAGGCGCAACCTACCAAAGGCTATTCAGCGGTGTCTGCACACTCAGATCGGGCGCAACGTGAAGCCTACGTCGACGATGTGGTGATCAAGTCTAAATCCAGACAAGACCTCATTGCCGACTTGGAAAAACCTTCCAAAACCTTCGAAGATTCAAGATGAAGTTGAACCCGGACAAGTGCACCTTCGGGGTGCCGTCTGGGAAGTTACTCGCTTCATCGTCTCGCACCGCGCATCGAGGCTAACCCGGAGAAAGTCAACGCCATCAAGAACATGCGCCCCCGACCAACCTCAAAGACATCCAGAAGCTGACAGGCTGCATGGCGGCACTCAGTCGTTTATCTCCCGACTGGGCGAACGGGGCATGCCCTTCTTCAAGCTCCTCAAAAAGGCGGACACCTTTCAGTGGACCCCGGAAGCCCAGCAAGCCTTCGAAGACTTCAAAGAATTCCTCACATCACCCCCCGTGCTAGCGTCACCCCTGCCCCAGGAACCACTAATGCTTTATCTGGCGGCAACAACACAGTAGTCAGCACGGTGCTGTAGTGGAGCGATCCGAACAGGTCATCTTCAAAAAATACAACGGCCAATCTACTTTGTCAGCGAGTCCTTGCCGACTCCAAAACAAATACCCGCAGGTCCAGAAGCTGCTATACGGCCTACTCATCACAGTCCGAAAGCTGTGCACTACTTTCAAGCACATCAAGTCACGGTGGTCACAGCGTTTCCACTCGGGATGTCCTTCATAATCGCGAGGCCACCGGCCGGATCGCTAAATGGCACTCGAGTTGATGGCGTTTGACATCACCTTTCAGCCACGGACAGCTATCAAATCTCAAGCTCTAGCCGACTTCGTGGCCGAGTGGACAGAAGTTCAACTCCCAACACCAACAACAAAGCTAGAGTACTGACAATGTACTTCGACGGTTCCTTACGGATCGGCGGTGCCGGCTAGTCATACTGACATCCCCCACTGGCGAAAAGTTGAAGTACGTACTACAAATCCACTTCCCGGCTTCCCACAACGTCGCCGAGTACGAGGCTCTTGTCACGGGCTCCGCATCGCCATATCACTCGGCATACGTCGACTGGTTTGCGCGGAGACTCCAACTCGTGGTCAACCAAGTCATGAAAGACTGACCTGTCTCGACGACACAATGGCGCATACTGTCAGGAGTCCGCAAGTTGGAAAACAAGTTCGACGGGCTGAAATCACACACGTCCTGCGTCAATACAACGACGCGCCGATGAGCTGGCAAACATGGGATCCAAGCGAGAAGCGGTTCCGACTGGAATCTTTCGAGCAACTTATGAGCCATCAGTCAAGAAGAAACCGCACAAGAGCAGTCGGGAGGCGAGCCTACCCGACCACCGACGAAGTGCTGCACATATGTCAAGACTGGAGGGTCCTGTTCTCAAATTCCTCCTGGACGATGAACTCCCAGAAGATCGCAATCAAGCCGAGCAAATCAAGCGTCGAAGCAAAAGCTTCCTGCTAGTCGGAGAAACCTGTACCGAAGGAGCGCATCCGGTCCTCATGCGCTGTGTCACCACCGAGGAAGCAAGCAGATCCTGCATTCAATCCACTCGGCATATGTGGCAACCACGCTGCATCCAGACGTTAGTCGGAAAAGCTTACCGCAGGATTCTTCTGGCCCACCGCAGTCACAGACGCCAAAATATCGTTCGCAAGTGCGAGGGTTGCCAGTTCTTCGCAAGACAGACAAATCTTCCCACCCAGAACTCCAGACTATCCCTATCTCTTGCCATTCGCAGTATGGGGGCTCGACATGGTCGGCCATTCAAGAAAGCGCCAGGAGGGTTCACACATTTATTCGTCGCAGTGGATAAATTCACCAAGTGGATTGAGGCTAAACCTGTCGCAACAATCACAGCGGCACGAGCAAAGGACTTCATCTTGAGTATACTATACCGGTTTGGGGTCCCTAACCGCATCATAACCGACAACGGCACTCAGTTCGCGCAGCCTATTCCAAGATTTCTGCCGACGACTTCGCATCAAGATCTGCTATGCGTCGTGGCACACCCGCGGAGCAACGGCAGTTGAGCGAGCCAACGCATGGTCTTACAAGCATCAAGGCCAGATATACGACCGACTACAACCATATGCGGGTCGGTGGTACAAAAACTACCATCCGTTCTCTGTCTCTCAAACCACGTTAGTCGGCAACAGGGCAATCCCCTTTCTTCCTGGTCTACGGTACTGAGGCCATGCTACCGACCGAGATACAGTTCGGCTCTCCGCGAGTCCGGCTTACTCCGAAGACGATTCCAACAGCACCCGACTGATCGAATTAGATCAGCTGAAGAAGCAAGAGACGCCGCAACAATCCAGTCGCAAGTATCTCAAGGCCTGCGTCGCTACCACAATCGCAATGTCCGGCCGCGCCTTTTGGTCGGGGATCTCGTTCTAAGGAAATACAAAACCACCAAGGACAGGCAAAACTATCCCCCATCTGGAAGGCCTTCATTATAGCCGAGGTCACGCGGCCAGGCGCCTACCGACTGAAGACCAAAGACGGCGTCCTCATCACCAACTCATGGAATATAGAACAGCTACGTCCTTTCTATACCTGAGTCTTACTTTTCCATGTGTACAGTTTTTCCTGACTCACTACGCCGCTTGTCCAATCGAGTAGTGAGTCGGGGCTGCATGTATATAGTGTTCTGTCAATAACATACAAGCTTATCTCACCTCGTTATGAAGCCTTGCCACGACTGATGCGTTCGCCCGAGTATAGCATCTTCCTCGAACGATTTTTATCAAGTTCTATCGAACTACTCGGTGCATGCTACATGGTCGGGTAAAGCTAATGACAACCGAATAATAAGTTTGGCGGCACGACACATATATTCACACATGATCGTATATGAAAGCATATGTATACACCGACTACAAAATATATTGCCTTTACAGACCCAGGTCTCGGTAATCGCTTCAGCAGTCGGCTTCGCCTGTGAGATCAGCTCCAGCGCTTCCTCGGCGTCGTCTCCTCGGAAAATCCCTCCCCGATAGCCTCAATGTCCGCCCTCGGGTAGATGGACTTGGTCATTGCTAGGGTCTGGCCACGCCGGCGGCAACCCGCTCGTCTGAGTACCTTTCAGGGCACTCGGCGCGTCCTCGAGACGCCCATATTTGAGGAATTCTGCTACAGCTGGTCCCCACTGAGCGGGGATCCACAAGTCAAGAGCCCCTTCACGGACCCGACGAGGGCCTCCGTGACTCCCTGATTGACCTTATCTCCTCCGTGTAGAACGGTACTGGCCTGGACGTTGGCTCTCATGCCTGCCCAGATCGGCCGCAAGTAAGCTTGTCAGGATCGGCTACACACAGGGTGAATAATGTATTGGCTGAGATCACAGTCGGGTTGAGGACTTACTTTCGTAGTCGCCTCCCACCCGGCCACGGTCTTCTCCAGTTCGGCCTTCTCCTTACCGAGCTCGACGACGGCCTTCTCCAACTCGGACTTCTCCCGGTCAGCTCGTGTTGCCTTTGTCAGTCGGCCTTGACCCTTTCAAGCTCGCCTTGGCTTCTTCGGCCTCCTTCAGCTGCGACTCCCTCTCCGCTCGAGGTCTGCACCACAGATTAGCCAAGAGCTCAATCACGCAGTCATGACACCACCAAGCAGTCGGATCGACGTAGCTGGATGATTACACCAACGGTCCATCGGGGAGATATGCCTCGAGGATTTCACCTCTGATCTTCTCGGCTAGGGCCCATGTCTCAGCCCTGAGCTGATCAGCGCCGCTCTTCAGCCAGGCCTCCCTCCTCGTGTGACGCGCCTCCATCTCGGCCTTCAATGCCCGGAGCTGTTGTAATTCCGCGAGTGGGGACCATCTCGACCAGGATCTCTGTCATCGCCTCGTTGCGGTCGACGAGCTTCTGCTCAGGACAAGGAACAAACCGACGACAGAGTCAAACATCAAGGACAAGAAGATTGCTGGAGCTTCACTACAAGAATCATACCGCGACCCCTTGGGACCCGTTGATGGCGCACGAAGCAGGCTCTCGCGCTCTCTCCTTGCGACGACTTCATCGAGCCTGAAGCTTTTCATAGTGCCGTCGCGAGTGGTCCACGAGAAGGTCCGGGGCATCACACGTGGGGAGCTTCGATCCGAGGCAAATGTGGGATCTCCGGTGCGCGGCAACGCGACGATGGCGACGATAACCATGATGGCGACGGGTCCTGGCCTCGGCATCGCCTTCCCCTACAACATTGGGGACCGGCTCGGGGGATCCGTCCCCGCTTCCGCGACGTATGGTGCCTCGGGGGCTGGGGCCTCAGTTTCAACAGCCACCTCTCGGTCGAGTGCGGTAGTGGCCCTGTAGTCGGAGCCACCTCGGTTTCAGCGACCGGGCTGGCCGCCGGCTCAGCAGGTGTGTTCGCTGCTGCTGACCGGCTGGGCGGACTCATCAAGCAGAGCAGATGGGTCGACCTTTTTGAGGTCGATATCGGCCCGCTTCCTGCACAACGAAGCAAGACATCAGGACTGTATTTAACATACAACGACTACAGAATGCTTGGAGTAGCGCACCTCTTGGAAAACTTCAGCTTCCTGCTAGCGTGCCCGCTCCCCGGCGAAGCGCTAGCATCGGCACTCGCCCCGGTGGTGTCGTCGACGGCAGAGCATGTCGCCTGAGTCGGCCTCGACTCTGTACGTTGGTTCGGGTTCCTTCGCCCCAATCGCCTCTGCCCTGATTGGCCCCTTGCGGCGCTGTTGCTGAGTACGACAACGTCGAGCCCAAGCCTGCTGCTCTCAGCCTGGGACTCGACCGCGTGGGCGTTGTGGCAGCGGTGTCCTTTATCTTCAAGCTACCGCTCACGCACGCGCTGTCATGGCCCCCTCGCCCCGATATAAAATTGGCTTCTTCCCCGCTCTCTTGGAGCCGGGTTGGCATCAGAGGACTCCTTGCCTCTTCCTCGACGCGACCGCAGACAATGGACGAGAATCTTCATCAAATTCCTCATGCCACTACAATCAAGTCGACAAGATACCATCACGCAAGGTTGAACAATCATCGTTCCACAGGCGTTCACCACAGAAGAAAGTAGAAGGTTACCTTGGTCCGCGGCCGGATGAAGCTATAGCAGCAACTCGGCGGTTATCATCTTCGTGCAACGACCCCTTTCAGAGAAGAAGCCAAACAAGGTATCGGTTACTGCCCCCTTGTCCGCTGTCTCGCTGCTCACCCGGTCGGGATCGTGTTTACCTCTGAAGCCCAGCCGAAAGCGCTTCTCAGCTTCAGCGCTGGACGCGCCTCGTCAGGAAACGACGAGCCACCCAGGCCCTGTCAAGCCGGCCCTCTTGAGGTCATCTATCTTCGTCAGCAATATTGTGTGCCTGGCCCAGTTCTTCAAAGGTTGGCTCCGAAACCAGCTTGGCAACACCGCCGGCGGCATACCAGTAAACGGCGCAAGGAAGGAGCTAGATCGGCACAGTAAAACCACTCCTTGTGCCAGCCCTTCAGAGAAGATTTCAAGGGCAAATCGATATATGTTTTCTTCCCGTCACTCCTTAGTTGAAGACCAGCCCCCCCAATCACACTGATATTACTCTTGGAAGGCTGGGGCTTGACATGGAACAAGTGTCGGAAGAGGATGAAATGGGCTCAACACCCAGAAAGCACTCGCAAAGAGTAACGAATATGGAGATCTGAAGGATCGAGTTGGGATTTAAATGCACCAACTCCAGCCCGTAGAAATCAAGGATGCGCGGAAGAAATCAGACGACGGAAGACACCAAGCCCCGCATCAAAGAAAGAGGCGAAAACTACCGTTTCACCAGCCGGGGTTGGGCTCGACTCATCCCTCGCCGACCGCCAACGGATCACTTCTTGGCTGGGCAACTTCAGCTCGCTCTCCAACCGTTTCAGCTTCACCGAGCCGCAATCCGAGATCGGCCAAGAACTCCCTGGCGCACCCGCAGGATTCGTCGCCTTCGCATGACTGGAGTGTTGAGATTTGGGGGAAAGCAAATCGGGGGCTTGGAATAAACGAAGAGGATTGAAATCGCCGAGTCTGGGTGGGAACGGCTGCTGCTAACCCTAGCCGCGGGAGGCGAAAAGCTAGGCGCGAAGGTGGAAGATGAAGAGATTGTTGCTTTGGGGAAGACGATGGAATCTTTTCTCTCTCCCCATCCTTTTATAGCCTGAACCGACTAGATGGCCCAGGCCTACACAGTTGGTATTGGGCCGACAAGATATGATTCCTACAGTAGCATGCTCCATGTGGGCCGCCCGCAGGCTGAGTTGAAATTATAGCGCTGGTGCTACTCACAGGAATCGATGAGGTAAACAGATATGCTTCATGAGAGCCTTACTGCTAAACAAATATGTTTGGGTATCTGTTTTATCCACCAGGTCTCGAGGATATCCTTATAAGGATCACAAGCTGGTCTTCATTAAAATTGGGGATGCAGGTATCTTTCTCGGAACACCTGACCACGTAATGGATTTATTTTCATAAAGTGGAACTCGGCCTACATGCGTGGCCATCAGTTGCCATGAGCAAACATTATTCAGCCGACATGACGCTGAAGAGTCTAACTTTCGAGTAGTGCACTACTCGGAAGAGACTATAAATTTCTCATTCCCGCTGACATGACGCGAAGGAGTCTAACTTCTAGGTGGGACGCCACTCGGGAAAGACTATAAACTCATATTCCGACTGACATGAAGTCGAAGAGTCCTATATACGAGTAGTCTCCTACTCGGCAAGACTATAAATTATATTCCGGTTGACATGATACCGAAGAGTCTCATATACCAGTAGAATCTACTCGGAAAGACTTCCAGGTTAAAGATCTTTGACTTTATGTTTAATTGTCTTCACAATTAAGCACAAAGTCGGGGCTACACCTAATAGGTGCGCCTATTCGGCGCACACTATTCATTTATCTACATGAAGCCCTTCATAGCCTCGCTGCCAGCTGACATGAAGCAGGACTCGGGAAGACTTACTCGGACAAAGAGTACTCGGGAGCATCGCACTCGGGTAACCTTCACCGTGGAGGATGAGCACTCGGCATCAGCTGTGACTCAACTATGAAGGTCTCAGGGGCTACTGTGGGAGCCATGGGCCCCAGGTACCTCACTACAAGCACATGGGCCACTCGGATAGAGGATGGGCCAGATCATGTAATTAGAGATAAGATAGCACCCGGCAGGCTGTGCCTTGTACAATAAGGAAACATAGCCTTAGTCGGATAGGATTCTATCTCTAATAAGGAAATCCCTTGGTCGTATCCGACTGGGATCCTTACCATGTACCCCTGTCCCCTAGTATATAAAGGGAGGCAGGGCGCCCTATGAGGGCAAACCGAGATCATTGATCACAAATCCACCTCAGAGGAATAACACCTCAACTGGACGTAGGGTATTACCTCACAACGAGGGCCTGAACCAGTATAATTCCCTCGTGTTCCTCTGCAATCCACCGAATTCCAGGTCGCCGAGTACCCCCATAGTATTATTGCCGGTGCAAAGCATCGACACATACAAGATCTCCCTCAGCAAACGACTTATTCATCACCTTTTTGTTATAATGCCTAGCTGCCTTAGCCTTATTTTCCTTGATCCTCTCTAGCGCCCTTAACCGATTCTGAGCCAAATCCTCGAGTTCATCTGTCATCAAGTTATAATAATCATCGGCTGTCAATTGATTTTGCAAAGAAATCCTCCTAGAGCCGATGTTAGTCTCCCAAGGCAAAACTGCTTCATGCCCATACACCAACTGATAAGGCAGCACTCGAGTAGATCCATGACATGCCATCCGATAGGCCCATAATGAATCGGCTAATGTAGTATGCCATCATCGTGGCTGTTCATCAATCTTCCGCTTGATTAATTTGATCAGACTCTTATTTGAAGCTTCTGCCTGTCCATTAGCTTGAGCATAATAAGGTGATGAATTCAGTAACTTAATTCCCATACTGGCAGCAAATTGTTGAAACTCATCGGACACGAAGATAGATCCCTGATCGGTAGTTATCGTCTGAGGAATTCCAAACCGATAAATTATATGCTCTTTTACAAACTCAATCGCATCTTTAGACGTGACTTTCTTCAAAGGAATTGCTTCTACCCACTTTGTAAAATAATCTGTTGCCGCCGATATGAATTTATGCCCTTTACTTGACGGAGGATAAACCTGGCCGATCATATCAATCCCCCATCCTCTGAACGGCCATGGTTTGATGATAGGATTCATAACCGATGCTGGTGCTCGCTGTATATTTCCAAATTTCTGGCAATCTTGACACCCTTTATAGTACTTGAAGCAATCTTCTAGCATTGTCGGCCAAAAGTATCCTACTCTTCTCAATATCCACTTCATTTTATGAGCCGATTGATGAGTTCCACAAGCGCCCTCATGTACTTCGCACATAACTACTTTGGCTTCTTCCAAATTCAAGCACCTCAGCAAAACCCCTTCGAAAGTCCGATAATATAATTCTCCATCAAGAAGCACATACTTAGTAGCTTTATACCGAAGTTTCCTAGAAACTGATTGCGACAGATTTTGCAGATAACCAATTATTTCCTGTCTCCAATCATCGGCGTTATCCTGAATATCATTATCGGCTATTTCAACTTCAACCTGTCTATTCAGCCGATAACCCGAAGCAATTTGTGCAAGATCATTGGCTTCTAAATTCTGTTCCCTAGGGACATGATCCATTGATACCATCCTGAAATCCTTCAATAAATCTCTGTATTCTTCATGATATGATCTCAAAATATCATCTTTGCATTCATACTCCCCAAACAACTGCTTGATTACTAACAAGGAATCCCCAACAATCTCTATGATATCGGCTCCTATCTCTTTTAAGAGTTGAAGTCCTTTCAACACCGCCTCGTATTCCGCTTGATTATTAGTCCGATAGGGTTTAATTGTAAAAGCAAACTCAAAACTTGCCCCCCGAGGCGATACAATGACCAAGCCGATACCAGATCCATGCTTGCAAACCGATCCATCGAAAAATAAAGTCCACGGGATCGGCTCCACTAATTTTATGAACCCCTCTGTGCTACACAATGAAATCAGCCACTGCTTGTCCCTTGATCGCTTTAACCGATTCATATCTCAAGTCGAACTCTATTAAGGCAAAAATCCATTTACCAACTCGCCCTTTTAACACCGGAGCCGATAACATATATTTCACCACATCAGCCTTGCAAACCACCGTGCACTCAGCCGATAGAATATAATGCCTTAACTTCGTGCATGAGAAATATAAACAAAGGCATAATTTCTCCACTGCAGGATATCTTGTCTCAGCATCCAAAAGCCTTCTGCTAAGATAGAACACGACTCGCTCCTTGCCTTCAAACTCTTGAATTAAAACAGACCCGATGGATTTTTCATCGGCCGATAAGTATAACTTGAACGGCACTCCTTTCTGCGGCGGAATCAGAACAGGTGGGGAACTCAAATAACTCTTAATTCCATCAAATGCCTTCTGCTGTTCTGCCCCCCACACAAACTCTTGATCGGCTTTCAATTTCAACAACAGAGTAAAAGGCTCAATTCTTCCTGACAAATTTGATATGAATCTCCTTACAAAATTAATCTTGCCGATCAACGACTGTAACTCAGTTTTGTTGCTTGGTGGTTCTATAGTCTTAATGGCTCTGATACTCCATTGACTAACTTCAATCCCTCGCTCATAAACCATAAAACCCAAAAATTGCCCAGCCAATACACCAAAAGCGCATTTATTGGGATTCATCCTTAATCTGTATTTCTCTGCCCTTTCCAGCACTTTTCGCAAATCGGCTATATGGCTTTCATCACTCCTGGATTTAACCACCACATCGTCGATGTAAATTTCCACTAACAAGTCGATGAGATCATGAAATATATAATTCATCGCCCTTTGATAAGTCGCACCGGCACTTTTCAATCCGAATGTCATGACCACCCACTCATATAAACCGATAGCTCCAGGATATCGGAACGCAGTCTTATGTATATCCTCTTCTGCCATAAACATTTGATTGTATCCTGCATTGCCATCCATGAAGCTAATAATCTTGCGACCTGATGCTGCATCCACCAACAAATCTGCTATCGGCATCGGGTACTCATCCTTGGGTAGCCTTATTCAAATCCTGGAAATCGATACATATCCTCAATTTTCCATTCTTCTTTTCCACTGGGACGATATAAGAAACCCACTCAGCATATCGGCACGGCCTTATAAACTTTGCATCATACAACCTTGTGATTTCTGCTTTGATTGGCTCATATAACTCCGCTTTAAATCTCCTTGGAGCCCATTTAAACGGCCGATATCCTGGTTTAATAGGAAGCCGATGTTCAACAATGGATCGGCTTAATCTTGGCATTTCATGATATTCCCAAGCGAAACAATCTCGAAACTCTTTCAACAATTTTATTAATTCTTCTCGGAATTCAGGACATAATTTTTTACTTATGTACGTCGGCCTTGGCCTATCTCCTGGTCCTATATCAATTTCCTCCAAATCATTGGCCGACGTAAAACCTTGTCCTAACTTCCCTTCGAAGTCTTCAATGGTGCCCATCAAAGTAATAGTTCCGAGCCGACTTGCCGAATCGGTTGTATCTCCCAACTAGTGATCTTAAGATAATCCCCTTCCCATACTTTTCCAGACAAACAATCGATACCATCAGCTTCCCAGATCGGCAAATCAATCATTGCGATGTTGGTCGATTGATCCGCTGGGATTACCTCGACTTGATCTCCCTACCATTGTATCAGACTTTGATGCATCGTCGAGGGCACGCAACAGTTCGCGTGAATCCAATTCCTGCCAAGGAGTAGACTATATGATCCTTTTCCATCGATGACAAAAAACGTGGTGGGCAATGTCTTGTTCCCCACTGTCAGTTCCACGTTCAACACGCATTTCGGCTCCAATGAATTCCCGCCGAAATCCTTCAACACCATATTTGTTTTGATCAAATCTTCGGCAGTTTTCCCCAATTTCGATATGTGGCATACGGCATTAAATTAACAGCTGCTCCCCCATCGACTAGCATCTTCGTCATCGGCTTCCCATTTACAAAGCCCTTAATATATAATGGCTTCAAATGCCGATGACTAGATTCTTTAGGCTTATCAAATAAAGCCTGATCGGGTTGCAGCGTCAATTGAGCAAAAATCTCCTCATCGCCCTCTTCATCAGATGAAAACACTTTGTATTCCCTAGGCAGAAAGAAAACCATGTCTATTGGAGCCGATGGATCAACCTCATCGTTATTTTTCTTCACGCGCCATACCCGCTTAGTCCTCTTGTGACGATGATTGGCTTCCTTGTAGTCTCACCGTTGTTCTTCCTATTGCTCTCGGTGCCGTAACCGCTGTGCCCTTCTTTTCTGACTTTTTGTAAATATTCCACTAGGACACCACTGAGGGTTTTGGATTCGTTTTTCATGTACTTCCTCTTCATTTTCTTCGAAGAATTCTTCATGGATCGGCCCTAATCGGCTATGTACCGATGCTCTTTTCCCAAGCGGCCGATCTCATGAAGATTCCTCATGCTCAAAATTCCGAGATCTTGTAGCATTACATTCAGGACAATCTCTGATCGATGGCAGTCTAATCCCTCGCTCCCAGCAAAACTGAAAGAACGGGCAATCCCAATGTGGATTGTATCCTTCCTCGTACAACGAAGCCCGTTGCTCCTCTTCGCGCCTTGCATATTTATCTATCAGCTGCGATGAAGTAATTCTAGATCTAACTTCCTGATATCTTCCTTCATCGACTTGATTCATCGATGATTCTGCATAAACCATGTTCATGGGGAACGGATGTCCATCGATTTTCATCGGCTTCTTGTCTTCGAATTTGATCCTCCCCTGTTCAACAGCTGACTGAATTTGTTGCCGAAAAACTTTGCACTTGTTAGTGTGATGCGATATCGTGTTGTGCCACTTGCAATATCTTTTCTTCTTTAGTTCTTCGGCCGACAGAATTATATGATTTGGCGGAAGCTGTATCTGTTTCTCTTGTAACAGTAGATCGAAGATTTTATCGGCTTTATTAATGTCAAAATCATACCATTCCTCCTTGCCGATATCCTTCCCCCACGGGCATGATACTAATTTCTTGTTTCTAGCCCACTCCGCCAATCCGACTTCAGCATCAGATTCTTCATCATCTGAGTCCAATGAATAAACCTGTACCTGAGCTATCCTTCTTTGATATTTATCCTTTTTCGCCTCTTGAAATCGGCTTTCATGAGCCGATACCTTCTGTACCAGGTGCGCCAAGCTCTCGAACTCTTGTGATGATAACCTCTCTTTAATCGGCGCTAAGAGACCCTGGAAAGCCAAATCGGCTAGATGTCCGTCACTCAGATTCAAACTGTAGCATCGGTTTCTAACGTCCCAAAACCGCTAGACATATTCTGGCACTGTTTCGTCTGGCCTTTGCTGAACCGATGTTAAATCTGTCAGCCTCATCTCATGGATTCCGGTAAAGAAGTATTTGTGAAATTGTTTTTCTAGATCGGCCCATCCCTGAACTGAATTCGGTGGCAATGTGGAGAACCATGTAAAAGCCGATCCAGACAATGACAAAGGGAAAAACCTAACCCTCAGAGCCTCCTCAACCGATGCCTCTCCGCATTGTGCCAAGAATCGGCTAATGTGCTCTACTGTAGATATGCTATCTGCCTGAGAACTTAGAAAAATCTAGGAACTCTGTATCGGTGTGGTAATGAACCTGTCAAACCACTCTGGATACAAATGCCGATACATAAATGTTTGCCCCTTCGGTTTATCCCAAACTGTTCCCTTACTATTTCTACGACCCTTGCCGACAAATCTTCTTCCCTTGGGATCTCCTGCAGATATTGTATGGGCGGAGTTTGTAGCCGATTCTGCCTGGGATATTCTTTGTGATAATTACCTGAATCGGCAACACCTCCTGGATAATTTTGTTGATATCCCCCATAATAAGCAATCCGATGGTATCCAGCAGGAATATCTTGTTGCCCCCCAGCCTGGTTGTATGAAAACAAGTTTTCCGGTATATCTTTTGTGGTGCCATAAATGACTTGATTTGGTTCCATCTTTGGTGGGAGGTAAACAGGACCTCGAGTAGGCTCTTGAGCAATCGATCCATCCACTGCCTTTTTGATGAGGTTATGGAGCATGTTCACCAGGATCCCGGATTGATTGATGAGCACGTGATGTACTGCTTCATTCACCATATCCTGTAAGGGTTTTATTGGTGGATTCTCAGGTGGTGTATGGCTCGATTCTCCAACCAAAACTGGTTTTGGAAATTGAGATTTCTAAATCGGCCCCTGTCGCATCATGCCGAAAGATTCCAAGCAGAGTTTCTGAAAATTGGCCATATTTTGCTCGACTAGTTGTTTCTGCTCGTCTGTTAGATCCTCCATGCTAACCGGAATTACATTGTCTATTTTGATCTCTTTTCCGGCCATGTTGAAATTCCGTTTCCCACCGGGCGTGCCAAAAACGTGTTGACACCGAAAATCACCGGCAGCGTTGAGAACGAGCCGATGATATGGTTCGGTGCCTTAAGACACGCAAAGGCCTGGATGATTTGCTTAACTCCAGTGCAAGTCCTAAATCTTGAGGTTCGTAGGCGTGCCAGTCAATTTGACCCTGCAATTGACAAGGAGATAGAAAGTATTAGATCAGTGAGCCAATCGGCTGGAAGCCGATTTGGACTCGTCTCATCGGCCGATAGCCGATATGCACTGCATAGATTATACATCGACTGGAAGCCGATGATGGCATAGACATAATAAATAAATCAAGTTGCCAAGGAACCAATAACAATATGAATAAATAAACTAGCCGACTACTGGTATATCGTGTATCGGCTGAAAAGCCGATGATGGTGTAGCATGCCAAAAACGTGAACAATGCAGTCGGCTTAATTGATAAAAGATAACCTATCGGCTAGGCACTTCGATAGAACATTGCATAAACACCCATCGGCTTAACAAGGATAAATCTATCGTTATCAATCTAGTAGTTCAAACTTAATTGATGCAGCACAGATTAATAATGATAAAAGAACCTCGACGAGCCAATAGATCTAATGCAATCGTGATGTAAAATAGGATAACTTATCGGCTATACATCCCGATAAAACGCTTGCATAAAACCGATCAACCCAATAGGAATAATTTATCACGCAGTTTAATAGGTCGGACCTAACCGATGTAGCACAAACTGACAATAAGTTACACCTAGTAAGCCGATAAGCCTATGCATGCGTGATGTGATATATCTACTCGGCCTAAGAGATCAAACCTAACTGATGCAGCCGTAGACAGAACAGATATATCGTGGTAAGCCGACTACCGTAGGCCGACTAGAATATCAGACCTAACCGAGGAAGTCCTAGCCGATACGGTAGTCGGGGTAACGAGATTTACCCTCTCGCAGGAGGTTGAACTTAACCGATGCAGCCCGGCTCGAGAAGCAAGAACCCGTTGAATAGGGTGGCGATGCGCCGAAGTTTGTATTGATTTGTTTGACGATTTACATGGTCCCCGGGCATATGTATTTATACCCCGAGTTGATACTGTCCTGATCGGATACGAAACAGGAATTTCCTAACAATAAAAGGAAAATTAACAAGCCCTGATCGGACACGAGATCAGGTTTCCTAAAAAAAAATATTATCTCTGCCTAATTACAGATAAGATTTTAACTGCCTCTCCGTGGTCTTCACGATTCCTTCCTGAATTCGGCTTCTTCTGGATTTAATTCCAGCCAGTTAACCACGATTTTCCTTAACCGAATCAAATAAAGATCTGTACCAAATTTTGGCGTTAACAACTACTCGGTACAAACTATAAGGTTAAAGATCTTTGACTTTATGTTTAATTATTTTACAATTAAGCACAAAGTCGGGGGCTACACCTAATAGGTGCGCCTATTCGGTGCATACTATTCATATATCTACATGGAGCCCTTCATAGCCTCGCTGTCAGCTGACATGAAGCAAGACTCGGGAGAAGAAGCACTCGGATAAAGAGTACTCGGGAGCAATGCACTTGGGAAAACTTTACTGTGGAGGATGAGCACTCGGCATCAACAGTGACTCAACTATGAAGGTCTCAGGGGCTGCTGTGGAGGCCATGGGCCCCGGGTACCTCATGACAAGCATATGGGCCACTCGGATAGAGGATGGGCCTGGCCTTGTAATTAGAGATATGATATAACCCGGCCGACTTTGCCTTGTATAATAAGGAATATACAGTCCTAGTCGGGCACGTTATATCTCTAGAAGGAAATCCCTTGGCCGTAATCTGGCTAGGATTCCTACCCTGTAACCCTATCCCCCAGTATATAAGGGGAGGCAGGGCGCCCCCTGAGGGCAGAATCATACAGAGCGACACAAGTTCGTCAACACTACCACCATAATCCTCAAAGGAATACATCCTAACTGGACGAAGGGTATTACCTCGCATCGAGGGCCTGAACCAGTATAAAATCTCCCTTTGTTCCTTTGTAATCCACCGAGTTTCCATCCGCCGAGTAGCCCCATATAATTATTGCCGGTGTAAAACATCGACATCTGGTCTTTAAGAACCACGGTTAGTCAGGCAATAGGGCAATCCCCTTTCTTCTTAGTCTACGGTGCCGAGGCCGTGTTACCAACCGAGTTGGAGTTCCCCTCTCCACAAGTTCGGGCCCACTCAGAAGACAAAACAACCGAAGACCAACTGGTCGATTTAGATCAGTTGGAAGAAGCAAGGGACATCACAACTATCCAATCGGTAGGGTATCTTCAAGGCCTGTGTCGTTATCACAGTCGGAATGTTCGTGGCCGCGCCTTTTCGGTGGAAGATCTCGTTTTGAGAAAAATCCAAACCACCAAAGACAGGCATAAAGTATCTCCCTTATGTGAGGGGCCATTCATTATTGCTGAGGTGACACGTCCGGGTGCCTACCGACTAAAGACAAAAGATGGCGTCCTAGTCAACAACTCATATAACATAGAACAGCTACGTCTTTTCTATACCTAAGTATTGTAATTCTTTTATATATACATAAAGTTTGTTAATCTGACTCACTACACCGCTTGTTTCAAACCGAGTAGTGAGTCGGGGGGCTGCATGATAATAACATGTCTTTTGTTGTTTATAAAGTTCGACCTTGTTTTGTTTAAGTCATGAAATTTTATAACGATTATGCTAAGTTTTTCCCAGTACAGTCCCATGAGGTGAAAGCTTTTTAAAGATTGTTTCAAACCACTCGGCACAAACTAGCTAGTCGGGTGTGGAGGCCATGGGCCCCGGGTACCTCATCACAAGCATATGGGCCACTCGGATAGAGGATGGGCCAAGACTTGTAATTAGAGATATAGTAGCACCCGGTAGATTTTGCCTTGTACAGAAAGGAATATACAGTCTTAGCCGGGTAAGATATATCTCTAAGAAGGAAATCCCTTGGCCGTATCTGGCTGGGATTCCTATCTTGTACCCCTGCCCCCCAGTATATAAGGGGAGGTAGGGCGCCCCCTGAGGGCAGAAGAAGACATATGAGATCATTGATCGACACAAATCCTCAAAGGAATACACCACAACTGACGTAGGGTATTACCTCGCACCAAGGGCCTGAACCAGTATAAAATCCCCCTGTGTTCCTTTGCAATCCATCGAGTTTCCCCTTGCCAAGTAGCCCTATAATTATATTGCCGGTGTAAACATCGACAGTTGGCGCGCCAGGTAGGGGCTTCGGCGAGATCTACGCCAACAATCTCGATGGATCCCTCTTTCGGAGTCGATGGCAGCAAGTTCTCCCCTAGGGACACAATCACCTTTGGAAGCCTCGACTTCATCGCCGACCAGATCGGCAATCTCATCTTGGCCGACGCAGATCCAATCCAACCAGCCGACTCCGTGCTAGTCGGCCCACAAGATGTTGCGCCAATTATCATCAATCCAGTGCAGCAATCTTCAACTTCACCGAGCTTTGGGACAACTCTCTCCTTCGGCGTCCGACTCGGGCTAGGCCTTGAGCCAGCCCGGGTTGGGCTAAGAGGGGGAGAGATCGTCAATCTCCCACGCAGATTCAGCGACGCGGTAGACCCGATCTCCTGTGATTCAGTTTGGACACGGCCAAGCGCCGTTTCAGATTGGATCTAGGGAGGTTGGAATCGTTCTTACTTCGATGAATTACTCGGATTCTGACTCCAAGTCAGATAACGGTTCGAACACTAGTTTTGACTCCAGTCTGGCAAGTTTCCTTCTGCCCCGCGAGATCTTCATGGCTTCAACACCACCGCTGGAGGTCCACCGACTACAGGAGGAGCAGTAGGAGGAGGCACACCGACTACGACAACAGGAGGAAGCCAATCGCGAGGCTCGCAACGCCCAGCTACGCAAGGCTGGGCGAACCGCTCAGCAATAGATCCTCCAGACAAAAGTCGGCGACCACGACGTCTTCGTCACGCCACAACAGAACATTGTGGCCGCCGCAACTCTATTGGACACGCTCCAACTAGGGCCTGATCACCAGGCCACCCCGACTATCGCCAAGATTAAGGCAATTATCACAGCTGATGTCTATCAGCAGCAACAACAGTCGGGCGACACAATTATACCGACCAACAGGTTGGGTTCTCCGGCAGCCGGCTCATCTACATCAGCACGGCGTCAGGCGGCTGGCTCAAGTCGGCCACACGAGGAATCGCGCCAAACGACACTCGGCGACACCAACAACGATAATCGGTGACGCCACCAGTACGATCGCCGGCCCAACCAAGATCTTTGAGTCCGCCTACAACACGACCTCCGATACGACATCAACGCCCGGCACCGCCAACATGAAGAAGAAGAGCACCGCCGACTAGAGGACGAGAACAAGCGTTTTGGCCTTCATCACGAGCGGTTTAACCGCCGTGGTCGGAGCCAGAGCCCTCATGAAGATGAAGGCGTTCCAGCTTTCACCCACGAGCTACAGGACGTCGACTGGCCGTCAGGCTTCAAGCCTATGGGGATAGAGAAATATGACGGCAAAACCAACCCCGAGTCCTGGCTCACCGTATACACCCTGGCAATACAAGCTGCCAAGGGTGACCACAAAGCCATGGCTAACTACCTCCCAGTCACACTGGCTGACTCGGCGAGGACATGGCTGACAGGGCTCCCGAGGCAGTCGATCGGTTCCTGGGGAGAACTCAGGGAGCGGTTCATCGCTAATTTTCAAGGAACCTACGAGAGGCCGTCTTCTGAGCATGATTTATATAGCCTACACCAGAAGAAGAACGAGTCTCTACGCGATTTTATCAAGAGATTCTCCGAGAAGCACAACAAGATTCCAATGATCAGAGATGAGGTTGTCATCGCCGCCTTCCGCAAGGGAGTAAAGGACGCCCCGTTCATCGTAAAGTTCACTCGGAAGCCACCATCCTCCGCCCGGGCTCTCTTTGACATGGCGAACAAATACACCGACTCGGCTGAAGCAGTCACAGAGGCCCTCGACGAGAAGTAGGAGTCCCGGCAGAAAGAACAAAAGGCAAAACCCGACAACGAGCCATCACAAAACAAGACCGGCAGCCGCAAGCAGAAGTCAGACAACGAGGTGGCCAACATGGAGCAAAGTCGGTCACGGCCCCAACGCAACAACGACTACCAGAAAGTCATGAATGGGCCTTGCCCCTTCCACCCCAAGGGCAAGCACACGGCCAAAGACTGCTTCATGCTTAAAAAGTTTGCTTCCGAGCAAACGTCATCATCTGGTGCCGACAAGGACAAGGATAAGCCAGATCAGAGCCCGGCTGATGATTTTCAAGATCCCCAAGCCGAGCTCAACCATATTTTTGGAGGGCCATCTGTCGATGCTTTGCACCGGCAATAATACTATGGGGCTACTCGGCGACCTGGAATTCGGTGGATTGCAGAGGAACACGGGAGAATTATACTGGTTCAGGCCCTCGATGTGAGGTAATACCCTACGTCCAGTGGAGGTGTTATTCCTCTGAGGTGGATTTGTGATCAATGATCTGGTGTGCCCTCATGGGGCGCCCTGCCTCCCTTTATATACTAGGGGACAGGGGTGCATGGTAAGGATCCCAGTCGGATACGACCAAGGGATTTCCTTATTAGAGATAGAATCCTATCCGGCTAAGGCTATGTTTCCTTATTGTACAAGGCACAGCCTGCCGGGTGCTATCTTATCTCTAATTACATGATCTGGCCCATCCTCTATCCGAGTGGCCCATGTGCTTGTAGTGAGGTACCCGGGGCCCATGGCTCCCACAGTAGCCCCTGAGACCTTCATAGTTGAGTCACAGCTGATGCCGAGTGCTCATCCTCCACGGTGAAGGTTACCCGAGTGCGATGCTCCCGAGTACTCTTTGTCCGAGTAAGTCTTCCCGAGTCCTGCTTCATGTCAGCTGGCAGCGAGGCTATGAAGGGCTTCATGTAAATATATGAATAGTTTGCGCCGAATAGGCGCACCTATTAGGTGTAGCCCCCGACTTTGTGCTTAATTGTGAAGACAATTAAACATAAAGTCAAAGATCTTTAACCTGGAAGTCTTTCCCGAGTAGATTACTACTGGTATATGAGACTCTTCGGTATCATGTCAACCGGAATATAATTTATAGTCTTGCCGAGTAGGAGACTACTCGTATATAGGACTCTTCGACTTTATGTCAGTCGGAATATGAGTTTTATAGTCTTTTCGAGTGGCGTCCCACTCAAAAGCTAGACTCTTCCGCATCATGTCAGCGGGAAATAGATATTTATAGTCTCTCCCGAGTAGTGCACTACTCGAAAGTTAGACTCTTCAGCGTCATGTCGGCTGGAATAATGTTGCTCATGGCAACTGATGGCCATGCATGTAGGCCGAGTACCACTTTATGAAAATAAATCCATTACGTGGTCAGGTGTTCCCGAGAAAGATACCTACATCCCCAATTTTAATGAAGACCAGCTTGTGATCCTTGTAAGGATATATCCTCGAGACCTGGTGGATAAAACAGATACCCAAACATATATGTTTAGCAGTGAGGCTTTCATGAAGCATATCTGTTTACCTCATCGATTCCTGTGGGTAGCACCAGCGCTATAATTTTCAACTCAGCTGCGGGCGGCCACATGGAGATGCTACTGTAGGAACTCATATCTTACCGGCCCAATACCAACTGTGCAAGCCTGGGCCCATCTAGTCGGTTCAGGCTATAAAGGATGGGGAGAGAGAAAAAGATTCCATCGTCTTCCCCAAAGCAACCAATCTCTTTATCTTCCACCTTCGCGCTAACTTTTCGCTCCCGCCCGCTAGGGTTAGCAGCAGCCGTTCCCACCCGGACTCGGGGCGATTTTAATCCCCTTCGTTTATTCCAAGCCCCGATTTTGCTTTCCCCAAATCTCACACCTCCAGTCATGCCGAAGGCGACGAATCTGCGGGTACGCCAGGGAGTTCTTGGCCGATCTCGGATTGCGGCTCGGTGAAGCTGAGACGGCTAGAGAGCGAGCTGAAGTTGCCCAGCAAGAAGTATCCGTTGGCGGTCGCGAGGGATGAGTCGAGCCAACCCCGGCCTGGTGAAACGGTAGTTTTCGCTCTTTCTTTGATCGGGGCTTGTGTTCTTCCGATTCGTCTGATTTCTTCCGCCGCATCCTTGATTTCTACGGGCGGCTGAAGTTGGGCAGGTTTAAATCCAACTCGATCCCTTCAATCTCCATATTCGTTACCCTTTGCGAGTGCTTTCTGGGTGTTGAGCCCCATGTTCATCCTCTTCCGACACTTGTTCCATGTCAAGAGCCCAGCCTTCCAAGAGTAACATTAGTGATTGGGGGGCTGGTCTTCACTAAGGAGTGATGGAAGAAAACATATATCGATTTTGCCCTTGAAATTCTTCTCTGAAGGGCTGGCACAAGGAGTGTTTTACTGGCGCCGATCTAGCTCCTTCCTTGCGCCCGTTTACTGGTATACATATGCCGCAATATTCTGGCAAAGGATGAAAAGGAGAAGGTGTTGCCAGCTGGTCTTCGGAGCCAACCTTTGAAGAACTGGGCCAGGCACATATATTGCTGACAAGATAATGACCTCAAGAGCGGCCGGCTTGACAGGACCTGGGTCTCGTCGTTTTCCTGACGGGCCCGCGTCCAGCCGCTGAAGTTGAGAAGCGCTTTCGGCTGGGCCTCACAAGGTAAACACGATCAAAGGTAAACGATTAGGACAAGTGAAAAGTAAATATGATCCCGACCGGTGGTTGTGTATAAAGGCATATCATGCGTGGAAGCAGCGAGACGGCGGGCAAGGGGGCAGTGACCGTATACTTGTTTTGCTACTTCAGCTGAAGGGGTCGTCGCCACCGAAGATGATAACGCCGAGTTGCCCGCCTATAGCTTCATCCGGCCGCGGACCAAGTAAACCTTCTACCTTCTTCTGTGTTGTGACGCCTGTTGGCAACGGTGATTGTTCAACCTTGCGTGACGTACGCTAACTCGTCGACATTGCTTGTAGTGGTCATGAGGAATTTGATGAAACTCTCGTCCATTGTCTGTGTCGTGTCGAAGAAGAGGGCGAGGAGAGTCCCTCTGATGCCCAACCGACTCCAAGAGAGCGGGAAGAAGCCGATTTTATATCGGGGTGAGGGGCCATGACAGCGCGCGCCGTGAGCGGCAGTTTTGAAGATAAAGGACACCGCTGCCACAACGCCCCACGCTTTGGTTGAGTCCCAGGCTGAGATCAGCGGGCTTGGGTTCGGACGTTGTCGACTCAGCAACAGCGCCGCAAGGGGCCAACCAGAGCAGAGGCCGATTGGGCGAAGGAACCCGAACAACCATACAGAGTCGAGGCGACTCAGGCTGATTATGCCTCTGCCATCGGAAAAAAAAGACGACCGACCCCGGGCGTTAAGAAGTTGCCCCGATGCTTTAGCGCTTCGCGAGGATCGGCAGGCTGGCAGGAGCTGAAGTTCTCCAAGAGGTGCGTACTCTGGGCCAATTCTGTAGTCGTTGTATGTTTAAATACAGTCCTGATGTCGCTTGCTTCGTTGTGCAGAAGCGGGCCGATTCATCGACCCTCAAAATGTTGGACCATCTGTTCCCACTTGATGAGTCCGCTCCAGCGCGAGCTATCAGCGCAGTGGACCACCTGCTGAGCCGACGAGCTCGGTCGCTGAGACGAGAGTGCTCCGACTACAGGGGCCCTACCGGCCACGATGACCAAGAGGTGGCTGTTGAAACTGAGGCCCAGCCCCCGAGGCACCGTTACGTCGCGGACGCGGGGGACGGAACCCCCGAGCCGGTCCCCGATGTTGTAGGGAGGTGGTGCCCGAGGCAGGACCCCTGTCGCCATCATGGTTATCGTCATCGCCATCGTCGCGTTGCAGCGCACCGCCGGAGATCCCGCCATTTGCCTCGGATCGAAGCTCACCCCACGTTGTGATGCCTGCCCGGACCTTCACGTGGACCATCGCTCGACGGCACTATGAAAGCTTCAGGCTCGATGAAGTCGTCGCAGGAATAGAGCCGAGAGCCTGCTTCGTGCGCCATCAACGGGTCCCAAGGGGTCGCGGTATGAATTCTGTAGTGAAGCTCCAGCAACTTCTTGTCTTGATGTTTGACTCTGTCGCTCGTTTGTTCCTTGTCCATTCTTCCTCCTAGGAGCAGAAGCTCGTCGACCAACAAGGCGCATGAGAGATCCTGGTCGAGATGGCTCCCCACCTCACGGAATTGCAACAATCGGGCATTGAAAGGCCGAGATGGGAGGCGTCACACGAGGAGGGAGGCCTCGCTGAAGAGCGGCGCTGATCAGCTCAGGGCTGAGACTGGGCCCTAGCGAGAAGATCAGAGGTAAAATCCTCGAGCACATCTTCCGACTGGACGTTGAAGATTTCACCCCAGCTACGTCGATCCCGAGACTGCTCAGGGTGTGTCTATGACTGCATGATGAGCTCTTGGGTCACTATGTGCAGACCTCGAGCGGAGAGGCTCGCAGCTGAGGAGGCCGAAGGAGCCAAGCCGGTATGAAAGGTCAAGGCCCGACTGACAAAGGCACACGTGGAGTGGGAGGAAGCCGGTTGGAGAAGCCGTCGTCAAGCTCGGCAGAGAGGCACGAACTCGGAGGGACCTGGCCGGGTGGGAGGGATATGAAAGTAGTCCCAACCCGACTGTGATTCTCAGCCAGCATTATCACCCTGTGTGTAGCCAATCTGACAGCTCCTTCCGGCCAATCTGGGAGCATGAAGCCAGCGTCAGACCAAGTACCGTTTCTCAGGGGAGATAAGGTTTCATCGGGGTCACGGAGGCCCTCGTGGTGTCCGCTGAAAAGATCCTTACCTTGTAGATCCCGCCCAGTGCGGACCAGCTGTAGCAGAATTCTCAATAATGGGTCTCGGAGGATGCGGAGTGCCTGAAGTACTTCAGCGAGCGGTTGCGCCGGCGTGGCCGCCCTAGCAATGACCAGTCTCCATCTCACGAGGACGACATTGGGCATCGTGGAGGGATTTCGAGGAGACAGCCGAGGAAGCGCTGGAGCTGCTCTCACAGGCTGAAGCCGACTGTGAACGTACCCGAGGACGGTCTGTAAACGCCAATACATTTTGTGTCAGTTGTATATTTGCTTTAGTATCGTTCATGTGTATATATGTGTCGTGCCGCCAAGTTATTTTCGTATTCTTAGCTTGACCCACATGTAGCATGCACGAGTAGCGATAGAACTTGATAAAAGCTTCAGAATAAATGCTACTACCTTATCGGGCGAACGCGATCAGTCGTGGCAAGTCTTCATAATCGAGAGGTGACATAGCCTTGTCTGTTATTGAAAGAAGCGTAGTCTACATCAGCCCCCGATCACTACTCGATTGGACATGCGCTGCGTGCAGTCAGGAAAACCGTACACCTGAAAATGTAACTAGGTTATAGAGACGTAGGCTGTTCATTTCCATGAGGTGGGTATGAGATGTCCTTTTGTCTATCTCTGTAGGCGCTGCGCGTACCTCTGCTATAATTGAACGGCCTTCCAGGATTTTGATAGTTATGGGTGTCCTTGGTGGTTTGTTCTTCATTAGCGGAGATCCCCGACCAAAAAGGCCGGCCGGACATGGATTAGGTCATGTAGCGACGCAGCCTTGAAATACCTTTCCCGAACTGATTGATGTAAAGGTCGGACGTCTCTTGACTCTCGTCCAGTGATTAATCGACGGCGGGTGCGTTGAGTCCCGTTTCGGGTAAGCCCGACTCTCGGAAGCGACTGTATTCTGATCGTGGCCCGAGTAGATCGGCCTCGGTACCGTTGGACAGAAGAAGGGGATGCCCGGGTGCCGATCTACCGTGGTTCTGGGACCAGAGAAGGATGGTATTATCTTACCCCGACCCGCATATGTCTGTAGCTGCGTATATGCTTGGCTTGTGCCTGTGTAGCCATGCCTTGCTCGCTCAACTGCCCGTTGCTCCGGTGTTGCACAGTGATAGCAATCTTATCCGAAGTCGTCGCAGGACTTTGATAGCCCGACGCGAACGAGTCCGTTGGGTTATGCATGCAGTCGTTCGAGACCCAAACCTGCGGGTGGGGTTGATGGGGTTCTATTATCCGGGGATGGACCTTGCTCGTCGCCTATGTTGTCGGCGACGGGTTAGGCCTCAGAGCAGCTTGGGTGACTTATATCCCACGCGCGAATAATAGCTCTGAAACCTCCTGCTGACCTTTCCTGAGTATGCGTCCATGTTCGACCGCATTACTGGCAAGGTATGGCCAGGAGTGATGGGTACGTCTGGTGTTCCTGCCGGGGAGTATGTCTGTTTCTGCGAGATGAACCCTGCGCACCTTGGGACATAGGTCTTTTGGCAGTCTGTGACATCAGTAAGGTATGGCCAGAGAATCCTGCGGTAGCCTTTCGGACTAGCGTCCTGATGCGCTATGGTCTCACATATGCCCGACGTGATGAGGTGAGTCGCGCCTCTCGTCGTGAACAGGGCATTGGACACCAGATGCAGCTCCTCGAATACAGTCTTCTCCGCTGCAGTGACTTCTGTCTCGCGCGTTGATCTGCAAAGCATTCGACTGCGATTTCTGGAAGATTCAATCGGATCACGTGGGAATTTAAAACGACTCCTCCATTCTTGACATATGTGCGCGACTTCGCGTGTGGAGCAGGTAGGCTCGGCCTCCCGATGCTCTTTTGCCGGTTTCTTCTTTCTGATGCCCCCATGATTGCCACAAGATTCAGTCAGACCGCTTCTGCTTGGATCCTGTATTCAGTCGTGGGGCCGTCGTTGTATTGACGTCACAGGACGTGTTGATTTCCGAGCCGGTCCGTCGAACTTGTTGCATCGGGACCCTCCTTAGACAGGTATGCCGCCATTGTGTCGTCGAGCGTGCAGTCTTCATGACTTTGCGTTGACCACGAGTTGGGAGTCTCCGCGCACACAGTCAGTGCCGAGATGATTATGGCTGCGGAGCCCGGAACAAGAGCCTGTACTCGGCGACGTGATAGTTAAGCGGAGGAGAAGATTTGTAGTACGTATCGGTCTTTTCGCATGCCGGGGAGTGTCAGTACTGACTCCAGCCCGGCGCCGCCGATCGTAGGCGACGTTCGAGATTACATTGTCAGTACTCTATGCTTTTGTTGGTGTTGCGGTTGAACTTCTGATGCTACGTGCGGGGTGGGGGTCGGTAGAGGCTGAGATTTGATAGCTGTCGTGCTGAATTGATGTCAACGCCATCAGCTCGAGGTGTCATTTAGCGGATCCGGGGTCGGGGGTGGGCTCACGCGTGGAGACGCGAGTGAAACCTGTGACCACCGGGACTGATGTGCTTGAAAGTAGTGCACCAGCTTTCGGACTGGGATGAGAGCCCTTATAAGCAGCTTCGTGCGACTTGGTATCTATGTTTGGGTCCGTTAAGGACTCGCTGACAAAGATTGGCATTGTATGTTCGAAGATGACCCTTCGAATCGTCCACTACCGGAGCACGTGGTGACTACCGTGTTGTTGCCGCCAGATAAAGCATTAGTGTTCCCTCGGGCAGCGTCTACGCCAGCAGGAGGTGATGTGAGGAATTCTTAAGTCTTCGAGGCTCGGCTTTCCGCGTCACTGAAAAGGTGTCCGCCTTTTTGGGCTTAGAAGGCATTGCCCGTTCGCCCCAGGCGGGAGATAAACCGGAATCTCTCT
>RYFJ01000516.1:0-172506 GCA_003991445.1 Oryza meyeriana var. granulata | reverse complement strand
AAGAAAAACCGCAACAAACAGGATGAGATACAACCCTAAGCACAAATCTCATGACAAAATTTAAGGGGTACCTACCGCTGTTATTTCGAGATAGACGAATCAGGGATTTCAGAGGTCTTGCAGACATCAAAGAAGGAGTCGAAACACCTTGGGACAAGGCGTCTGCAGACCTAGGAAAAAGCGATCTGACATAAGAAAAGTGCGTAGGTACCAACGCCTCGAAGTCCCCCTGGTGCTGTCCAACACCAGTAATGGGACAGGGTTCCACGCAAGAAGCATAAGCACTGAAAAGATGCTAACCAAACAAAGAACCACGAAAACTGGTGCCTATAAAAGAAGCGAAAGCGTTCCATAAAGCACCCTTCGGACCTAAGCATCTAACTACTAAAAAACCGGCCTTCCAGCCAACCAAAAACCAAACCATGTCAACCCCCGGCTACCAGCAACCCGAGGGCATCCAGACCAAGCTCAATGGTATGCCCAGCAATGGAATTCCTCTGTCGTAGTTGGCTACACTAGGAGCCAGTTTATTTTCCAGAGCAGTCGTAGGATCCCAAACAAGCGGAAGGTACGTGTTTTCCCTCCATCTTCCGGGAACGAAGTGATCACCTTCCAAAAACCTTCTTCCCCGAAACCCTGGAAGCCGCACTCGGGACGTGTTCGCGAGCCCTCCTGCGATTTGCAAGATCTATGCTCCCTTAGAAGTACCAACATTTTGGTATGCCCCTACGCGGGGAAGTGATAGCTGTCCACCTCCACCAACTGAAAAGGCCCAAAGGAAGCGATGCGTCCTTCTTCTCCAAGCTACCTTACACCACCGAGAACGCCGTACGACAAGCCCTCGAAGAGCGCATGAGCTTTGACCGAGATGCTGATCTAGAGGGCCCGCTATCAGCACCTAGCCCACGAGCACACTACCGCCCTACTCCTGGAAGCACATTACTTGGTCTGTCGTATGTCGATCCGGGGTTACCCTGTGTCCCCAAAGGAACGTGCCGGAAATTGAACCCGCGCGCCCCCACCATCTCCATAAAAAGGGTTACAAGTGTAAGCTTTTATTTTACCACTGCCTTCGAGCAAAGGCAATTTCCCTTTCGTCCCAAAGTGATGTAATACCCTGTACTACGTGTAAGGAAGAATGAATGTGGAACGATGCAACCTTTTGCCTGCTTTAGACTCTATGGCTTAGAAAGCATTTGGCTATGCTTCATGCTTAGGCCAAAGTGCCCACTAGTAGGAACTCATTCATCAGGTTATGCTATTTTAAGACAGGGCACGATCGCACCTATCAAAATGGCAACCTCAGAATACCCAGAAGCTAGAAAATAAATGACTTAGACATATTAGGAAAAAACAAACCAGTTCCCAAAAAGATATCCAAGCATCAATCAAAAACCATAATGGTACCATGCTCAAGAACAAGGAATTGAGGGATCTAAGCATAATTTGAAAAGTGACAGTTTTCTTAACCAAGCAACCAAATGAGCCAAGAACCTCATACTCAAAAGCACCGAAGCTAAGCATTAAAAGCTAGGACCATAAAGTCGAACATAGGGAATACAACGCCAACATCTAGCAGCCACACATCAACTTCCTATCTAGCATCGCCTCCAGGATGGAAAGGAAAACGATGGGTGCCAACACGATGAGGATGCAGATCGCCATGCACAGGTGGTCCGACTGGCCGTCCTGCGGTGGCTCAGAGCACCACCCTAAGAACTGGATCACTGGGCGCGCCACCACGGCTAAGACAGTACAGATGGCGGCACAAACAAGACGTAAGCCCGACCACACCCACACCGAGCGCAAAACAACAACCACCCCCGACCAGAAGCCTCCTCCTTGGCCGAAACGCCTTGGTGCCGCTGTCGCTGCACCTCCGCCTCCGGCAACCTCGCTTGTCGCCCGCCCGACCGGAGCTCCGTGCTCCGCCTGCCCCAGACGCCAGCGAGAGGCACCTTTGCCGACACCCTCCTGCTCCGCACCACCTCCAGTGCCACAGCTGGCAACACCTTGCTCGCCGCCATGGCCACCGCCACTATTGCCGAACCCCAACTCCATTTTCCCCTCCTCACTTTGAGCTACACCACCTCCACTCACCCTCCACTTACCACCCCACTCCCACCCTAGCCAAAAGAAGAAGCACGAAAGGCCCATAAATAGAAACGGGCTCGATGAAACAAGTACACGGTACACGAAGCAGCAAAAGGTATGTTGGCAGACCCAAATAGAAGACAGGCAACCCTGGTACCCCAGCAAATACAGTATGGTCAAATGCAGCACACTGATTTGATCCATGCAGAGCCCGATGAAGATACGTTAACACCAATACCAATACCAGAGAAGAACATGAGAACAATGTTAAACCAACACCCGGCAGATCAGTTCAAAAGTTTAGGGCGCCAAACAGTCGGCCCATGTCACTTGGTCAAAGTAGAGCCAGGGACCAGACAACCACATGACCCCATGTGTCAAAGCAGCAATCGTCGTTATTGTGATGTATTTGCTTCTATAGCCATGTCTTTATAAGGATTTTTGACATCTCCTTGAACCCGTTTACACGATGATAAGTATGTGTATCTCATATACTGACTTATACAAGAGCAACCCCTCAAGTGCTCTTAATCTTTTCTATAGACAATCCCATAACAAAGCGGATGATAATAAATTTTTTGTGAACTTGTTTTCTTGTTTTTTATTGTTGTAGTGTTGTTGTTGTAATGCATATATGCAAGTTTGTATAGATGTGTGCACAGAAAAGCAATTTAAATATTTAAATGACAAATCTTTTGATTGGTACAAGCTAAAATAGCTCCACAAAAAATATTAGGACAAACTTTTTACTATGGTATTTGAAAATTCATAACCCGCAGCGAAGCGCGGGCAAATGTGGCTAGTTTCTATATTAATATGCATAGCTGAGGCATCAACGCAGAGCATGATATACGATGAAGTATATTATTGGTTGAATTTGGAAGGCTAGAAACACACAACAATATTAAGATTGGTCAACATTATCATAATCCACAAATTAAAAAGATTAACTTTAACAACAAAAAATATGATGCACCTGGCATGCAGCTACTGAATCCAATATTGAAATCAATGTCACTCCAAACAACTCTGGTCAAAATGGATTAAAAACTCATGACGATGTCAAAAATGAAAAATCGCCATCTGCATCTGCCTATTTCAGCTCAAGAGCGTTCAGAAGAAAATGGCGCCGAAACTGACAATAACAAGAAGCGCATGAGCTAGAGAGATCGATACAGAGAAAGATCGTGATGGCGAGCGGCGGCGGCGGCGTGACGGTGAAGGCCGGGATGCGGCCTCCGTGGGTGGGACTGGCGGCGCGGTGTGGGTGCTGATGTCCGCCGGCAACGCGTACACGTTCCCGCTCTACTCTCCGGCGCTCAAGTCGGCGCGGGCGTACACGCAGCAGCAGCTCGCCATGCTCGGCGTCGCCAAGGACGTCGGCAAGAACTTCGGCCTCGTCGCCGGCGTTCTCTGCAACAGCTTCCGGCCATGGCTCGTGCTGCTCGTCGGCGCGGCCTTCTGCTTCCTCGGCTACGGCGCGCTCTGGCTCGCCTCCTGGGAGCGTCGTCGCCATGCCGTACTGGCTGGTAAGTAGATCCGGCCGATATATATGTACCGGATTATATTCGTCTTCTCAAACCAAACATTAATATTAAAAATTAATTCTAAAAGTTGGTGAAGTTTACAGTTTCAAAATTTTAACCAAATTAATGTTATCCAAATATCATATTTATGACTTGAGTAGTACTGTAGCTGCCTCATTCAGGTGTGTCAGCTGGATTTAGGTCCCAGTCCATTTCTTTATCATAAATTTTCCTCTTTGGAAAAGTATTGAAGAATGCTTCTCTTTATCTTTAACGAAAAGGCAGGAGATTTACCTAGTACGAGCCTCTTAAAAAAATTACTTATAGGGAGAAGTCCATATACCGCCACGTCTAAACTATTATATGGGACTCCATCTAACAGGTTAAACTTTAAAATTAAACTTAATGTCTAACCCTTAACTTTATTTGGACATATATGGAAGGTGGATTTTTGTCAATCGAGTGGACCTACACTTATTTTGTGTATGTCACTCGAAAAGTCACTATTTGCAGTTAAATTGTTGGTTTTGTTTCTAGTTGTTCGGGTTGAATTTGAACTTACATGTTTTTGGAATGACATATGATATATTAGTTTATCTTATCATTTTTTTCAAATTTTTTTGATGATTTTTTAGATGACATGCAAAACAATGTATGTCCCCTCAATAAACAAATAGACTTTTCCAACATATACATCAAAATATCCACTTAACTCACTATCTTTTATCCCCTTTTCATCTGTGGCCAATAACCGAGACCAATATAATTGCTTGTATAACATCAAAATAGTGTATACATCGAGGACCGATGGTCGATGAAGTGCAAATATGTTGTCTTATTTAGCTAAAACTGCGCGTTTAAGCTTTAACATATGCAAAACTACCAGCCAAAACCACCCGAGAGGATTACATCAACTATATTACACAGTTTTAGGGGTTTATATATCCGATTTTAAAGATTATAGTTCTTAGATGGATTTTCACGCAAGGTTCGAAGGGTATATGGATTTTTCCCTTGCCTAGCTAACTTGTGCCTCTTCATAAAATCCCAAGTGCAGCTAGCTAGCTACGGTCCTAATTCTGATGCTATATATTGTCGGCAGCTATGGATTGTGCTAGCAATTGGAACAAACAGCAATGCGTGGTTCCTGACAGCCGTGCTGGTGACAAACATGCGCAACTTCCCCCTTCGCCGAGGTGTCGTCGCCGGCATCCTCAAGGGCTACACCGGCATCAGCGCCGCACTCTTCACCCAACTATTCTCCGGTGTGCTCCACCGCTCACCGACATGCCTGCTTATGCTCCTCGCCATCGGGCTCCCCGGCATATGCCTTGCCATGATGTATTTTGTCAGGCCTTGCACACCGGCAGTCGACGCCGACGCTGAGGAAGACGCCATGCAAGATGGCCATTTCGCCTTCACCCAGGTCGTGAGCATCATCCTCGCTGTCTACCTCGTGACAACCACCATCCTGGGCAACACCATCAAACTTTCTGATGCTACGAGCTACATCCTTTTAGTTGTTACCGTGTTGCTGCTTCTTGCGCCACTTGGAATTCCTGTGAAGATGACATTGTTCAGGATAATGCGTCGTCAGAGGACGGTGGAAACAACGGAGCAGGAGCCATTGCTAATCCCATCACAGCATGGCACGTTGGTTGACGACGAGGACTCTAACAAGGTTGATTTGCTGCTAGCGGAAGGGAAGGGGGCAGTGAGGAGGAAGAGGCGGCCGAGGAGAGGGGAGGACTTCGAGTTCAGAGAGGCACTTGTCAAGGCTGATTTTTGGCTGCTCTTCATTGGATACTTCGTCGGAGTCGGGACCGGCGTCACTGTGCTGAACAACCTTGCACAGATTGGTGTTGCCGTTGGCATTGTTGACACTACGGTCTTGTTGTCCCTGTTCGCTCTTGGTAACTTCCTCGGCCGGCTTGGGGGAGGTGCAATTTCAGAGAAATTTGTGAGGTACGCGTGTTATGTCAAAAATATAGCTCAATTCTACAGAACTTGATCAATTCTGATAAAAAAAGAGACCGAAATTTTAATTGATTTCAGTCGAGCTAAATAATCCCAATAAACACGCCTTTTATTTTGTGGCAAGGTCGACATTGTTGGTTCCTAGGCCAATATGGATGGCGTCGACGCAAACTATCCTCGCCGTTGCCTACCTCTGCATGGCCAATGCCCTCAGCCCCACCGTTGCCTACGCCTGCACCGCCGCCGTCGGTCTCTGCTACGGTGTGCAGTTCTTGGTGATGATCCCAACGACCTCCGAGCTGTTTGGGCTTAGGAACTTTGGCCTCTTCTACAACCTCATGTCTTTGGCGAACCCGCTTGGGGCGGCGCTCTTCTCCGGCGAGCTCGTCGGGCCGCTGTACGACGAGGAGGTCGAACGGCAGCAGCATTCTGGCTCGGGGGAGCACGGAGGTGCGTGTCTCGGCCCGGGCTGCTTCACGGCCGCGTTCATGGTGCTCGCCGGTGCCTGCTCACTGGGGACGGTGGTGAGCTTGGTCCTGGCGGCGAGGATACGTCCAGTCTACCGAGCTATCTACTCCGGCGGGTCGTTCAGGCTGGCTAACGGCTCTCAGCAACATTGAGCTAGCACTTGTTGGAATCGAGTTGCATGTCATGCATGCATGATTGATATTTGTTAAATTTAGAGAGTTTTGAATTACTTAGCTCAGTTTGTGAATATTGGTTACATGCATGTGTCTATTCAAATGGCTATTTCAATATTGAAGGTGAGGTTTGAGTTTCTAAGATAAGAACAAGAGATTTTGTTGGGTTTAGAATTTTTTATGTTGTGTCATAATGAAAGGAAACAGTTCACTAGCTCATCAATGTGGTTCTATCTTCTGAAGAGTGATGTATGTGAAATTTGTTTATTGCTATTATTACTTTCTTATGAAGACTAAATTCTTCAGGAAGCTCATGTCAACTATTTTGGGTGGTGCACATAGAACGTGTTGACTATAGTTTTCTAAAATCTAAATACAAAAGAACAAATGGATTAGAAATTACAGGCTATTTTGGATTGATACCAAAACATAGGGCAGCTAGTTTTGTGATTAGTTTGGATTGAACTCAATTCATTGGTAATATGTCCATACTCAATTGAGCAACATCTACAACTTTCTTCATTATATCAAGCATGTTGATACAAAACCAAACATAGTCAATATGAACTTTACTATAGGTTTTTCTTACCGTCGGTTATCGTGGTCACTAGCTTACTGCTAGGGTGTAGTAGCGGAAACCGTGTGGCATATTGACTAGGTTTAGAAAATTTTAAACAAAAATTTAAATTTTTGATAAAATTTGTATGGTTTTTCATCGATATTGCTTGATAACTAGCTGGTTACCACTTACACTATTGTCGTGAGAAGGAGTCACCTCTTCCTTGACAGTAAGGAAACCCTACTCCACCCTAAAAAAACATGTAGTGCCACCTGCCAAAATATATCTAGATTTGTACTACCAAAGAGGTATTGTCGCGAGAAGGAGTCACCTCTTCCTTGACAGTAAGGAAACCCTACTCCACCCTAAAAAAACATGTAGTGCCAACTGCCAAAATATATGTAGATTTGTACTACCAAAGAGGTAAAAGAACCAAAGCGGCCCTACATCTCATATTTACATGCCCATTTATAAATCAAATTGATTTATGTTCTAATATTGAACCTCAGCTTACAGGAGGAGATTTCAATATAGTGATTGCCTAACGGGAACATGGTTTTAACATGGCAATCATAGCAAAGAGGATGAATTTTATTGTTGATGAAGATCGATCGACATGGCTAGTGTTCTTCTTGTGAAAAAAAAGAACACCACAGCAATCTTCAATACAATATGAACAATAAATACCTGGTTAACTACCTATCTGTAACGCCCCCTCTTCCGTTAATCCGTACAGGTTAATAGAGGAGGAGCGCATTTACCTGTAATACCTGTACCAGTCCCAGGAGACCAATTGGTACATACAGGACATCGGTGGACCACAGCCAAACCTGTTTTATTTAATATACATAGTCCTTACATAAATTACAGTCTCGGACAGAACCCGAGACATGCAACGATACATTACAAAAGTAAGCAGCGGAAAAACACGGGTAGACCTAAACCCACAAGCAAAGCTTGGGACCTAGATCGAAACCCTAAAACTCCTCGTACTCGACTTGGTCCTGATAGAATTGGCTTAGGGTGGGATCTTCATCTTCATAAGCTTCTAAGAGAAAGTAAGTAAGGGTGAGTACACGAGATACTCAGCAAGTCACGGAAATTAGGTGACATGCAAGGCTTAGCAAGGAAGGTTATGGCTATTTTGTAAAAGTGGTTTTCAAATATTTTGTGGTTTTAAAATTCTAAGTGTGCTCTTTGAGTTGTCAGAAAGAAGCTCATGCTTCAATCCATTCCGTGAGTTACTTTGCAATAACTCACCACAATTAAGTTAGTCGGGAAGAGACTCGTGTCTCAACCCATTCCACAAGTCTGAGACTTGTCACAAATTCCGATTCGGAGCGTACCCATCCTCTAGTGCCTCCATTTAGGCGGGTTCTTTATTTTAACACTTGCCACTTAAATCAGACAACTCAACTACGGTGTCAGCCAACACCCCGAGTCACATAGGCCCGTTTCAGGCCACACAGGCCATCCATCAGTCACACAGACCGATTTTGGTAACGGTTCCCATCCCACAAAACAATTGCACATATATTTATATAATAAAATCTACGCTAGAGGAATCACTTCACATTCGCCCGTAACCGTGGGCACGGCTGTTCAAACAATTTATAAACCTTTGCAAAGGGTGCACACTTTTTCCACACGATGCGAGCTTACTCCCACGCTAGCCAGGCGGGGAGGTTCGCGACAAGGCCTTTCCAGAGCCTTCCCAGGATAGCACGTTACCCTATAAATGGGTTCTCTCAACCAAGTACCAGGAACTCATTTTCTGTACTCAGGGACGGGAGTATATCGCCCTCTTGGCACCCAACTGCTCCCACATTTATTAGCAACCGAAAACCATCTTGGGAATACTAGTTACTGGGCCAGGGGCGTCCCATTCTATCCATGTGGTCGTACTGTTATATGCTCAGTGCAATTCCTTAAGGAGACGGTCCTTAAAGGTCATGTGAAGTCGGAGCCACACAGGTAGCGACGATTCATGACCAAATTTTGTAAAATTGTTTTATTTTGCAAATACTCGACCAAGGGTGTCGATGTTTAAAATCAATTTATTTTTAAAACCCTAGTTTTTCCCACCGTCATATTTTTATTTTAGGTAAAATGGGATCATGAGATGACTGGGTTACAAAGGACAGGGCAACAATTTATCCAAGGAGGGTAAAATGCAGCAAATGGGTTAGGCTGGACAGATTCGATTACGAATCGTAGCCGATAACAGTCGTGTTCCTAATTATGCAAGTTTTAGAAATAAAAATTAATTTTTTAAATCATGGGTCCGATATGGTCAAGGGTGACTTGCCTTGCTCGAGGTCTTGTGAGTCTTCGACAAAATCTTCCTTCAGCGACTCTTCGGAAACGGTCTCTATGCGTCGCAGAAAGAAAACAGGCAAAAAACCAAGAATCAGAACCTATCTCATATAACTAATAGTGCCAATGTGTAGATCTCATTTTTAGAAAAATCTTCAGAGTTGAATGGGCTCAATTGGAGTTACGGTTTAAAAGTTATGAATTTTCAAAGTTTAAACCATTTTCTTGAGAATAAAAGTATTAAAATTATTTAGGAAAGAAAATAAATAAAAGAAAATAAAAGGAAAAGGAGACTGGTTGGTGGGGCCCTAATGTCAAAAGGAGAGAGAGAGGGCTGAGGCTGACATGTGGGGCTGGAGCAATAGTGAGAAAGAGAGAGGATGTGGGAGTGACGTGTGGGGCCGGTTTGTCAGGAGAGAGGTGAAAGGGAGCCACTGACGTGTGGGCTCAGTGTGTCAGAGGAGAGAGAGATGAGGATGCTGACGGGTGGGGTCGGCCTGTTAGTGCTGGAGTAGAGAGACTGGCGTGTCGGTGCGTGTAGGGGAATACAGAAGCACCGATAGGTGGGGCCGGTTTGTCGGCGGCTGAGGAGGAGTCCGAGGTGTCTGGTGGGTGGTCCGCGCCGGCTGACGCGGCACGCTGCTTGGCATGCCACATCGGCATGGACTGCCGGAGTTGGCACGGCGGGGGATCGACGGCCGACGATTGCCGAAGTCAATCTCGCCGGCGACGGCGAACCACGGCGAGCGGCCTATGGCTAGGGAGAGCGGAGGGGACGGGGAAGCATGTGAACGGTTCGGATTGGCCTATCGGGCGACGGAAGATGGTCGGCGACGGTCATCCCAAACCGGCGACGGCGGCGGAGGGAAAAGGTCGTCACCAGCGACCATTCGGACGGTGGTTGGTTCGGGTTTCTGGTTGTGTGAGTGCGGTGTCTCGCGAGGAAGCTAAGGGAGGGGTTTATTTGGGCTTTACCTTCGTCGACGGCGAGAATCAGAGCGGCGGCGATGGCGGACGGCGGCGGCGAAAATTGGGCGTTTCAATTTAAGGGCTAATTAGCGGTGAGGAAAGGTGGAGGGGGTTCGTGGAGGTTCGGGGAGCTCAACGGGGACGATGGATTGGGCGTAGAGATCTAGAGCGGCGGCGTGCTTGAATCAGTACGTGCGGAGGGAGGATCACGACGGCGAGCTTGCTCGGCTCGTTTTCTTGGCGGCTGAAGGAGGGGTGTGTTGCCCTATTTATAGAGGAGCTCAAGAGCTAGCAGACGACAAACTAAGGCGGTGGCACAGGAAGATAAGCTCGAGCTCGGCCGACAGGACATAGCAATGGCGAAGCTTGCTGTGCTTGCGTCATGCGCGGTAGGGGCAAGAAATGGAATGGGGAGACGATGGTGAAGCAACGGGACGAGGTGCCCGTGCATGCGCATTGACTCCCGGAGCTTGACGGTAAGGGAAAAAGCTGTGGCGGCCATGTTCTTCTTTGACTCCGGCGCTAGGTTGAGGCGACGGCGTGGATTTCTCGCCGAGCGACGGGACAGTGGGGGTTGACGAAGGTGTCTTGCGCGCTTTAAGACGCCGACCAGGTGGCATGGGCGTGAACGGAGAGAGAAGACCGAGAGAGTTCGAGAGAAATCGAGAGGAGAGAGAAGACGAGCGGAGGCGAGAGGAAGATGACGACACTGTGTCGTCGTCGGTTGACTGGTGGGCTCGCGTGGCAGCGTCGATCTTGGCCGTCCACGTGTGAGCATCAGGCAGCCGTTGAGGAGGGCACGGGGCGCGGTCACTGACATGCGGGCCCGTGGGATTTGATCCCAGGCGTGCACGCATGGCTGGGCCGAGCGGGCCACACAGCGAGGAGGCCGGAAGGAAGGATTGGCGGCTCGGCTTGAACAACGACCTTTATTCTTTTTCCAGGAATGATTTAAAAGGGTTTTTGAAGATTTGATTTTTGGGAATTGATTTGAATAGGGTTTAGAATTTTGGAAAAATTTAGGGGATCTTTGCAGAGGTTTCAGGGCTGAATTTTGGAGAAATTTTGAGATCACACATAGGCATAAAATTCCAAACTCAAATAAAGAACCATTCTTTGAATTTAGATTTTTCTTTAAAATAGTTTTGGCACAAAATAAAATGCAACCATTACACTATCCAACCACTCCATGTGTTAAAGAGTGTAAACATTTTTCTTGCTGTTGTGAACCATGAAAACTTGTCGGATGTTAAGGATATTATTGGGAGTTGTATGAAAAATACCAAACGTGGTGAATTTCTGCAAGAATTGGGTGTTGGGAATAAATGGCCGAATTAGGGTTGAGGAAAATGTGTGAGTAATTGAGGTGGTGCGAAAATTTGACTACACTGGAAACTTGTGTGTTTTCCACATATGTGAATTTTGACGATATCAAATCAAATTCACACAATTTTGGCTCAATGGGTTGCGTTCGTTAGCAGAATGGGCTTTCGCGGCTAACAATAGCCTAAGCTAATTACGGCCCACGACCACGAGCCCGGCCCAGGCCCATCCGCCTGCGCCGTTGCCACCTCCTCATTCCCCCTCGCTTATCGTCTCCCAAATCCACTCGTCTCCCCTCCCCCCACCTCCACCCATGGCGGCCATGGCGACACCGCAGCAATGCTGGTTCCCCACCCCCGCGCGCGCTCCTCCTCCTCCTCCCTTCGCGCCCCTCCGTCTATGCCCCGTCTCGGGAGCTGCCGCCTCCCTCCGCTTCCGTGGGCGCCGGACCGCCGCGGCGGCGGCGGCGAGGAGGATAGGAGCCTCCCTGCCCTGCTCCCCCAGGTAGCCTACCCAGCAGCACACCAACACCGCTTCTTGTGTCGCACGCTCCATCCCGCAATGGTGGAGTTCTGCCTCATTTCGTTTTGCTTATCTGCCGTGTAGGTGCACGTTGGAGACGGCTGGCCCTGGTTTTGATCCCCTAGGGCTATACAACGATGGCCCGTCGAGGCCTGATACGCGGTCCCCGCTCTCGACCTTCTTCGGCATCCTGTCTCCGGTGTTCGGGAGCTCCAGTGGCGCTAGGAAGGAGAAGTCGTCGTATGGACGAGGAGCAGCAGGTTGCCAAGTTAACCCCTTCTTTTTTGTGCATGTACTTCCTCCGGTTTTTAGTAAATAACGCCGTTGACTTTTGACACGACGTTTGACCATTTGTCTTATTTAAAAAGTTTAAGCAAATATGATTTATTTTGTTGTGACCTAGTTTATCACTAAAGGAACCTTAAGCATGACTCATATTTCTGTATATTTACACCATTTGTTGATAAGATGAATGGTTAAACGTCACGACAAAAGTCAATGGCGTCATTTATTAAAAACCAGAAGAAGTAACTCTGTGAATTTGTTGTTTAATGCTTTGGGAATATATGTACTAATTTACCTATGCAGTAGGAGTACCATTCTACATCATTGTAGAAGCACGTTATTACTTATTAGCATAAATGCCTAGTTAGTTTGAGTTGAAAGAACGTTTTGTTAGTCCAGTGTTACTGAAGAAACTAGTGATAAATTTCAATCCAATTAATATGATGAAGTTCTGAGAGAACCACTATGTAATTTATGTAATACTGAGATTTTTTTTCAACACAGATGTAATCTGCTGGGTAATGGTAAACCCTAAAGACTTCAATACGCATAAAAAGGAATCCTCCTGATTACACACAGTTTTGACAATATGTTATCAGCAGGATCTTGCTTATTATAAATATCTGGAACTAGTCTAACTTTTCGGGTTATAAAATTAACTCAACTTATGTTCATAATTTTCAATCATTGCAAAAGTTTATTTTACCTGTTTGTGCCTTGTAGGCTGTTACTGTTCGATTACTTAACAACATTGACCTATGCTGTTCATGTATTTGCACTTGAATCCACTTTAGTATGTTTAACCATCTAGACTTCCCTATTTAATATGTGTCTTAATCCAAGTAGCTCCCTCTTGAGCAGCTGCAATTGAAGATAGTTCCATTGACATTGGTGACTTCTTCAAGGGGCCTCTACCTAGGAAGTTCTTGAAACTCCTTGGTTATTTGGCCTTGTCTCGACTTGGTATTTATATACCTCTGGGTGGAGTGAACCGCGATGCTTTCGCTGGCAATCTTGACCAGAACAGTCTACTAGGCACTTTAGATTCTTTTTCTGGTGGAGGTATTGGCCGGCTTGGAATATGCTCCCTTGGCATTGTTCCGTTTATCAATGCACAGATTGTGTTTCAGCTTCTTGCACAGCTTTATCCGAAATTGCAAGATCTTCAGAAAAAAGAAGGGGAGGCAGGAAGAAAGAAGGTTCTTCAGTATACAAGATATGCATCTGTTGGTTTTGCAATTGTCCAGGTTAGATTCTCGTAGCTCTTCACAGATTTATCTACCAACATAATTGACTGAAAAGGCATGGGTTGCTGGTTTCCAGGGTACCAAGTGGGTACCTACAAGTTAGTCTAGTCTTGATTACTGAGCACTTGAGCAGACGTATCTATATGAAGCTTTGGAATGTTGTGTTACTATATTATATATGAACCTTTGTTTGACCCTTTTTTGACTTGTATTGAGCATGTCACTAAATTTGACCCAGGATCTTCCAGATAAAAGGAATGCTGGGTGCTTGGAGAAGTTCAAAGTTTTTTAAGAAACTATGTTTTTTATACAGCAGTGACCTAGCTCTGGCATAGAGGACAAATAGTTAACATATCATAAAGATTCTGGAAGTTATTTCCACATGCTAATGCGCTTTGCGCAAGTAAATATGCTGTTGAAGCACATAAACAAAAATCAACTTATATTTTCCCAATTAAGTTGTGCTGTTAAGTGTTAACTCTGGAGAAATTCTATTCTGCTTTGCCTAGGTTCTATTGTAGTATTGTATGGTTACCAGTTACAAAATATTCCTTATATTGAATGAAAATTCAGAATGTTCTATTATCTTCCTGGCTGGTTAATTTAATTTGTTTACTTCTTGCTAGGCTATTGGACAAGTTCTTTATCTTCGTCCTTATGTTAATGACTTCAGCACAGAATGGGTCCTCACATCTGTGACACTACTGACGCTTGGATCGGTGTTTACAACTTTCATTGGTGAAAGAATATCTGATTTAAAACTCGGGAATGGAACATCTCTTCTTATATTTACAAGTATAATATCGTATTTACCTGCATCGTTTGGAAGGACAGTTGCACAGGCATTCCAAGATGGGAATTATGTTGGGCTTCTGACAATCATATTATCATTCCTTTTCTTAGTTCTTGGGATTGTTTACGTCCAAGTAAGAAGGTTTATTTAATTTGTCAAGATATGTATGTAGTTCCTCTCAAATTGCTCATTTCTTATTTGAGATCACTTGGGTGGTTTCAGGAAGCTGAGAGGAAAATTCCGCTAAACTATGCTTCTCGATACAGTAGTCGGAGCGGAGGACTCCAACGATCTGCATATCTACCATTTAAGGTTTGTTGTGCCTCCCTTTAATTTTATTAATGTCTATATTTCCATATATTTTGTGCAAGGGCTGAGTTTGAGCTTCAGCTTTGAGTTGACACCCTGGATGATTCTCATTTGAATATGGGTTAATTTGATCCATGCCATTATGAATTCGTTGTTTTGGAAAAATGCCATTACTATTCGCTATACCGACTCAGTGCCACTGGTATTTTGTGAAATTTGAACCGTGCCATTTTGTACGTCCTTGGACCATTTTTTTCATACCATATTTTAGTATGGACCAAAATGCCCCTAGCCATTCTTCTTCCTTCCTGCCATGGCCGCCGTCTCATCTGCCGACGCTAACCTGGCCGCCACGCACCTTCCTGGCCCACCTCCTCGACTCTGTCAAGCATGCACTCTCCAGGGCGCGCCCCTGGCCGGAGCTCATTGACCGGATCGCTCTCTCCTGCCCGGAGTCCCTCTCCGACGCCACCGCCCGCCTCGGCAAGAACCTCGCCTACTTCCGCGTCAACTACGCCGCCATCATCGCCCTCTCCCTTGCTGCCTCCCTCCTTGCCCACCCCTTCTCCCTCGTCGCACTCCTTGCCCTCCTCGCCGCCTGGTGCTTCCTCTACCTGTTCCGCTCGACCGACGCGCCCTTGCTCGCTGCCTTTAGCTGCACATTCTCCGACAGGGAGACCTTGGGAGGCCTCATCATTGCCTCCGCTTTTGTCGTCTTCCTTACCTCCGTCAGATCGCTCATCTTCTCCGTGCTCGGGCTCGGCGCTGCCCTCATCTGCGTGCATGGCGCCTTCCGCGTGCCGGAGGACCTTTTCCTTGACGAGCCCGACCAGGCCAACGGCGGTGCCTCCGTCAACCTGCTCTCCATCTCCAAGGTCACTGGAGGCCGCGTCTGATCCGCCTTGCAATCAAAGGTCAATACATTTTTTTCGAGCCGCGCAGGAATCGATCATGAAATCCTCCTTGTCGTTGCTGTTGGAGACCACAGACTGCACGAAGGCGATGCCGAAGAAGCTGAGGAGGTAGATGAGCAAGGCGACGAGGCCGTGCGGCACCCTGCGGCGAACCTCCACAGCCATCGGCGGCGAGGCGGCGCTGGGCTTGTCGGCGTGGGGGGCGGAGCAGGAGGACTCCGGCGGTCACAACCATCGGGGGTTTGGGGATTGAAGTACTGAGAGATGATGAGATCCTCGAGTTCGGACTCGGCCGTGGGATGGCGGTGGGCACGGCCGGAGTTCTAGGAAGAAGATAAAGATGGGGGAAGAAGAATTGCTAGGGGCATTTTTGTCCATACAAAAATACGGTATGAAAAAAATGGTCCAAGGACGTACAAAATGGCACGGTTCGAATTTTACAAAATACTAGTGGCACTGAGCCGGTATAGCGAATAGTAATGGCATTTTTCTAAAATAGCGAATTCGTAATGGCATGGATCAAATTAACCCTTTGAATATTTATCATTCAAAACTGTCTCCAAATTTATTGATATTATTACATTTGTATTATAACTTATCACATGTTGCAAGAATGACCTATCTTTATCTTCATTTGATAGTGTGGCTTCTTGCAAAACAAGGGATAGTTCTATTTTTCCTTATTTATTTCTTTAACTGTTCCATTGGCACTCTAGGATGGCTGACTTAACAATCTCAATAACTTTGTAGAAGGCATATGGACAAAATAGGGCTAGAGGATATCAGCCATATGTTCTTATAAATTTGTCCTAACAAAGAGTTGGGGCCTGTAGGACTGAGCATACAATTAATCTGTTCTTTTTTTAGCAAATGAATAAGATCAAGCTGCAAATATTTTCTCTTAACCTCTCTCCATCATTGGGAGTCACAACTGTACTAATTTTCATTGTATTTGATTTTTTGTCCTACCTTACAAATTACCAAAGCAATATTTTTTCTCTTAACCTCTCTCCATCGTTGGGAGTCACAAGTGTACTAGTTTTCATTGTATTTGATTTTTTTTTCTGTCCTACCTTACAAATTACCAAAGCAAGTATTACTTATGACTTATTATACTACCATTATGAGCAGGTCAATAGTTCTGGTGTCATGCCTATAATATTTTCTACATCTTCTTTGGCTTTGCCTGGTACTTTGGCACGATTTACTGGCCTAGGCTTTCTTAAAAAGGCTGCCATAGCCTTAAATCCAGGAGGTAAACCAGGAGTTCTTTTGAAATTTATTGTATTTTTGGGAAGATGGCAATGCAATAGACATTCTGTTTGCATATAAATCACATTCTATTAACTTTGTCCTACAGGTGCTTTGTATATTCCAACTAATGTACTGCTTATAGCCTTTTTCAATTACTATTACACCTTCCTTCAATTGGATCCTGATGATCTTAGTGAGCAATTGAAACGGCAAGGTGCTTCAATACCGCTTGTGCGGCCAGGAAAAAGTACAGCTGCCTTTATAAAAACAGTGAGTTATTTCTTCTCGCACTAGAATAAATATTGTTCTTTCATCGCATCCGAATTTTTAGTAGTCAATGTGCTTAATGTATCTGTTCCAGTTCATTAGCTCATTCTTGTTTAGCTGCCTAGTTGATCCTGTGCAATGGTTGTGTGTTAAAGAGTACAGAAAGTAGCAACAGTCCTTATCTTTGTGTGATTATCAGTGGAAACTGCTTTTGTAGTGATGTGGTATGCTAAAGAAGTCAGTAACCACTAAACAGTCTGTTGTCTGCTCTGCAGTGTTAATTTTATGCGAGGCTCACCTGTTCACGATGATATTCGTTTTTCTTTATCATAGGAAATTTGGAGTTGTGTGTTAATTGCACAACTGATGCCAACCAGACTGGTTAAACTCATTCACGGCCCATATCATCAAAAAATGTCCTAGATCCTATGTATAAGGAAAAAGTCCATATACCCCCCTAAACTTTGGACAGAAGTTTGTCTAGCACCCTAAACTTTAAAACGGGACATCCGACCCACTGAACTTTGCAATACCGTTTATATTACCCCCTAAGGTGGTTTTGGATGGTGGTTTTACGTATTCGGAAGCTTAAAAGAGTGGTTTTGAGTAGCTAATGTAACGTATTTACTTATCGTCAGTCCTTGGTCCTTAATTTATACTCTATAGTGATGTTGTACTAGTATTTACGTTGGTATACTCTTTTGTGAGGGGTAGAAAGAAATATTTATGTGAAGATTTTGCCATTTCGTATGTCACATAGTCAAACTCATCCGATATTTATGCAAATTAGATAAAAATCACTTTGCAAAACCACCTTAGGGGGTCATATGAACGGTATTGTAAAGTTTAGGGGGTTGGATGTCTGATTTCAAAGTTCAGGGTGCTAGATGAACTTTCAGTTAAAGTTTAGGGGGGAATTTGGACTTTTTCCTATGTATAACTATCTTGTGGTCTGGCCAAAATGCCAAATGCTAGTATTTGGTGGTGGCAAGGTCATTTCCTATATTCAGCTGGTTCAAAACCACATACAAGAGGATTTAGGACGCATAATTTGTAATCAACATTTTCATCCTTCTGGATTTATATAACTTGTAGATATTCCTTTGTTGTTTATGTGATTAATAAACTGTGTGATGTAAATATGCCATTCCTTGGACAATTGGACAACATTTCTCACTTTTAGTGGGAATCGTTACTACTTCTGTCTTGTTGAAGATCACAGCCAGTAAATTTATTACCAGAACAGATTCATGCACAAGACAGTGGGACATACACTTACATTTCATATGTTATGTATGTAAGAGGCACCTTGTACTTTTGCCGTGCATCATTTTGGAGAAATTGAAATAAAAGTCTCAACTATAATAAGAAATCTAATCACATAATTAAAGTATATGTAGTATTGCAAACCATTAAATAGCTTCTATATCTTGCGCTGAAATTAAATTAATCTCATTGCAGGTTCTTAGTCATATATCTGTCCTAGGATCTGCCTTCCTTGCTGTTTTAGCAGCTGGACCATCTGTGGTTGAACAAATCACTCACTTAACGGCATTCCGGGGATTTGCTGGTACATCAGTGCTTATCCTTGTTGGGTGCGCAACTGACACAGCTCGGAAAGTTCAAGCAGAAATAATTTCACAGAAATATAAGAACATTGAGTTCTATGATATCAATCGTTTTGACCAATGATTTATGGCACTGATCATTCTTTTCAACTTGTACTAAATGTTCTGTTGTATTATAATTGGGCCATGTGGTAGCATTTAAGATTATTCAATTTTGTGTCCTTTTTCCCTCTATCGTGCATATCACTTGTATGTCTACTTGAGGAGCAGAAATCATACATCCTTATGTAAATAAATATATTAGAATTCTTTACCTCAGAAAATGAACTTTCTACCATATTGCTCAGTGCTCACTTTGTTATTTTTAAATTATTAGAACAATCAATTAATTAGCTGAGTAATTAATACATCATGGGTGAAAAGCAGAGATAGGGATTGAGAGTTATTCAACTTTTTGTTTTACATATGGCCATATGGGGCTATTGCAACTCTAATATAGCTGGCATATGCTTGTTTCTCGTATATGGATAGTTTGTAACTCCCCATGTTTATGTGGACACATCTTTTCAAATTTTTATTCTTTATCATGAAATTTTATTTTAAGGTGTATTACTGATGGTTCAATGCCCAAACTTTTGTTTGGTTCAAACTAATTTTATTCATTATCTTACTTGTGGAGGTCACCCCATATTTGGTAGCCTTGTCTGCAATATGGTATTTAATAATTTAAGTGAGCATTGAGATAACTAAGTGAACAACTATTGGTGAATGAGAGTAAACATCCAGGAGCTATAATTATCATATAGAGATGATCATCACTTGTCTAATTAGCAGGTTTACTATTTACAGCATTTGATTATATGAATGCAGTTTGTGTTACTCCGGATGATGATCTGCAGAGAAATCAGGTTCTTCAGGTCGCTCCTTCTGTGCTTTTTTGAATATTGATGCAATTTTTGAGACTGTAACTGTTGCTCCCTGTGACACAGTGCTGGAAGAATTGTTACCATCCTCACATCTCGTCTCATTGAGGTCATTTACCAATGAGAAGAATGACTTCCACCTGTTGCTTAGACCTACTTCTGCCATTTTTTGTTGATTCTGGTGCCTCCGCCATGCTGATTGGATAAAGCGAGCTGCCCATGTTCTCCACTGGTATGAGTGTAACCTGAATGTGTGCTGCAGGTGCTTGGAATGCATCATTCTGAATGCGCTGGCTACATACTTAATGTCATCGGCTTGGAGGGAGAATGCTTCCAATTCAGCTATTGTTTTAACAGTTCTTGTTGATGATGGATAGCTGTCACTAGAGCTGGGAAGCAATGCCCATGTAAGCAACTCCTCACCACAAAAATCGCCTGGTTTTAGGATGATGGAGTTGAAGAAGTCAGTTCTGCCACCATCTGTTGTGGAGCTCTCTAGCTTGCCACGGATAATGAAGAGCATCACCTTGACAGGGTCTCCCTCACGGATTATGTATGTGCCCTCAGTGCGAAGGAAGTAGGTCATGCGTTCGCAGATGGCATCAAGTAGTTGCTGGTCCATTGCAGAAAAGAATGGCAACTGAAATTTCAATTGAAAGGAGCATGCTTTAGCTGATAATTATTTTAGGATATATGTTTACTGTCTATCATGAGCTTTTGTTCCTTTTTCTCCTTAAATGAAGAGTAAGGATAAGTAAAAGTGATGCTTGTGATTGCAGAAGATATTAGCAGGAACGGGACTCACGTACGCGTTCAACAAGATCAAGGCACAGGTACCGTTTTATATCTCGATGAAGATCTGCTGGTAGTTGTCTTAGGATTGAATCCTCTTCAACTCCCTGTGTTGCAATCCACTTGTATTTGAAGAATTGACTGATGCGGTATTGCAACTCATCAGGTATTTGATGATCTGTCATCCAATCTTCCATTTCTGTTTGCCACATTCTCCAATCTTCAGTATTTTTAGAAAGAGATCTCATGTGTATCTGTGAAGCATTTCTTTTGCTTATTTGGTGTACTACATAAGTAAACTGTTACTGAAATTTTTTTTTACAAGACAAATTACCTGCATGTTGCCTATTAACTGTGCAAACAAACCAATGCTGAGAAGGGTTATCCCTATTGCAAATAGGTTTTCACCAATGAAGGAACTAGTCACCAAAGGATTGCCATACGTGCTGACACCGAAAATATATACAAAATAACATTTCAGTTATCTGAAATCATGATAGGTCTGTCACAAATATTGCAAGCAGCAAAAGAATTTGTAAGAACAGGTTATTACGTTGTTAATACTAGACAATAATTGTTTTCTGGATGTAATGCCATTTTGGAGCTTGAAAAATTGAAAATGCATTCAGTAAGTATCGAGATACAAACGTCAACTGTTGAAGTCCCCACCACAGGGAGTAGAAATATTTCTCAGAGAATGAAGTTGTGGTCACTCCATTTTGTATTGCTTGAATGAATATGCCATAGTTGATATTGACATTATTGCTGTTTGTGTTGCAATCCGTGAACACATTTGTGCTATTTGCCCAACTTTGACTGTCACTTGATGTGGCATATTTACAGTCAAGGAACGTTAAATCACATGGTACTTGGTGTGGCATTCTGCCCTCTGTAGAGCACTGTGTTTCCCAGCATGTCTTTTGCCGATCCACTGCAGTTAGATAGAATATTGCTCCAACCACCTGTGGAAACATGGCACAAAGTACTGGTTAACAAGATAAATTACAACTTTTTTCCTGTAGGATGATCTAAGCATAAATTCCAATCGTTTACTAGATGAAGTGCCTTGACTTAAAAATGCCTGGTGAAATATTTATGACGCTAATTCTAGCCAGGTCATATGGGGCTAAAGTTTATGTTTTGAAATGGGTCATGATTCTAGAACCAAATTGTCATTTTATCTGTTTTCAGCAATATCTGCTGCAAATATCCTCAAAGTTCTTCTATCTGCTTCTATCATAAAATCATGATATGACAGTTCTCTCTGGAACTCAGGTGAAATAACTATCACTTACGTGACTTGCCACCAAATAAAGAACTAGGTTGTAGATAGCTCCTTCCCACCCGTTTTTTGCGATGAAACCCACCATCTCCATAATATTAATGCTGAGAAGAATTATAATGTATAATCTGATGGAAGACTGGACCAATATTATGAGAAAGAAAGGGGCATTGATATGCTTGAAGCTCATAGATGGCATGATGGCCCACACAAGAACCTGCACACAGAAAGAAAGAATAAGCCAGCACAAAAATGTCACACCTTTTTCTGAATACTGCTGTGTTATTTCCAGCTTCCAAATAAAAGAGACATACTTGTGGAACTGGCAATGCAGCTACTAGGTCAATGAAGAAGTTTCTTCTGATGTATCTATTTGCAATCTTTTTAGGATCTGTGACCAGCTCACCCTTGCCAAGCACTTTGGAGCCAGGATCAACATATGCAGTGGAGAAACTTATAGCAATATGAGCGATGAATAACATGTCAAGAAAAGACCGTAGACAAGTGAGGATGATGGCAAGCTGGTGGTCCATTGTCATGCACAACTGGTAGCCTCTGCCCATAACAATTGGCAGGAAGAAGAAGAGAGGATCAATGAAGTGAGAAGCCACGCATGAGACGAGGAAGACACGATTCCATATCAGCACAACATTGCCTCCAGGGTCTAGTATCCTCCTCTCTTCCCGGCTTATCAAGAATCTGGAATAACCTTTTAACTTGAGCATTATCTTGCTGCCCATTGTTTTAACTGAACCTGTGGCCAAGTTATGCTGTTTGTCTCTTGCTTCATTGTCAATAGGACTAAGCCTGCAGTCGAAAGTTAATGGAAATCATATGCTCTAATTTCAAAGAACCATCTCACGTTTTGCACGGAGATAAACAATGTAGCTCAACTCATGATTCTACGCTCATTGTACTTTTTATAGACTGGAATTGATGCTTTTGCTTGCAAGACATTAAGTGGCATAGTAGCAAGTCTTTTTCAGTAAATAATGGTCAGTGAGTAGCTCATGTGCCGCTACAGTTGTAATGCTGTTTGTAATCATTCTTTATGGTACTAAAAGGTGAGTATCGATAGTTTTTTTAGTGATGCCAGAGTAATGTAGATCTTTTTGGTTCTTATGAGAATAAAACTGTTTCTCGTGAAATCCTTTGACACGCAAGTTACTTGAATATGAGGATTGTCGAAAGGTGTGTCAGGTTACAATTTTACTTATCGCGCTGTGGAACCTTTTCTGAAACTATAATTACTATTTACTAGCCCAATGCTGCTACCATAGAGTTCATCTAAAAAAACCATTCCCCGTAGTTCACTCAGCCTCCTTTGCTTTGACAATTGTCTTAATCTTTTGCTTTGACAAATTGGCTTCTCAGTCTCATTTGTTCTTGGCAGTTCTTTATGTTATCCTACATGAAACCTTCTGTGTTGTATAACATCTGTGCGATAACATCTTTTGCTTTGACAAATTGTCTTATGCTCTTTGTTCTTGGCAGTTCTTTATATTATTCTACATGAAACCTTCTGTGTATAACATCGGTGTGATAACATAGAGGTTTAGGTTAGTCATTTAAGACGTACCAGGAGGCACCAAATACATTAATTTTGGTTAACAAGCAGTACCTTTCCAAGAATCTAACACTAAAGAAGGTTAATTTAGTTTATACTGTTATAACTTACATATAAAACCATACTGCCATGGATATGAGATCCCAAGTCGCACCCAATTGAACAATTATTGATTTAATGGCAAGAAATAATCGCTTCACCAAAGAAGAGAAAATTAAAATTTAGATTTATAGGGTTGCACGCTTGGGACACCATTAAGATTAGACACCAAAACCACATTAGATTTAATGCTCAGGATGAAGAAAAGGCAATTATCGCTAGGAAAACACCAATTGCTAGTAATAACGAGCTAAGTGAGCAGCTGGTGCGCTAAACACACTGAAAATTTTGCACTCTTTTGCGTCAAAATTCAGCTTCTTCGGTTCTATAAAGTAGAAAAGAAGAGACAAGATATGTAAAACAGAAAATAAAATGAATTGAGGCAATCTAGGTAGACCTCTGGAAGTACCTGGGAAATTTTATCAAATACATTTCCACTTTTTTAAAAATATTCAAACTCAAGAGCAAACTATATCTATTCCCCAAAATGTGTCACAAAATTTGGTGTATGTACTGGAACGGATAACATTTGAGACTATGAAAGATTATACACGAAAGATCCCCAATCAAATTAAGAGTATGTCGACTTTTTAACGAAATAAATCGATATCAATTAGACTAAATCAATTTGTGTAACTCACCTCACCATCTTCCTTCTGTTGTTGTCAATCTTTTCTCATGAGCTAGCTCCTCTGCAGTCTTCACCCACAGCCATCAACCTATTGTCCCCTTGCCTTTTATACAACCAAATTTCCTAGACGACACTGAAAATCAATTCAAGATAACCATAGCATCCCACACATCGCTCAATCTCTAGCACACACACAAGAGACACGATACTGCCATGATCTAGAAACTTCTAGAACCTCTCCTCTCATCCTCATGGGAAAACAATGGAGAAAGAAAACCTCGTAGCTAGGAACATAGATAGCTGGGGCTTGACTTCATCAGCTAACTGCTTATAAATATTCATGGAAGTATGGGACAGGGCACTATTCTCCATTGCATAAAGAAATGTGACACTTATATATCTAAGATTTATATTAGCATTAATCTAAATATCTAAGATCAGATCCGAGGAATTGGATAGTGACTTGAGAGAAGAAAGGCTTGGAAGAAGGTAAGATAAAAAAAATAGTGTTTTCTTGAAAGCTTAGGAAGTAGGTAAGCGTCTTGAGAAGATGGAGCATCTACTGATTTTCTTTCTTGAAGAATGTAAGCTTTTTGCAGGTTAGATTTCAAGAGGTTTTACATGGAAGCAGAGACTTTTTTGGACAAGTTTTCGAATTTTTTAGTTCTGTTTGAAGAGTTTCAGCTTCACGTTAATTGTTAAGCCACCGAAGTATTAAGCTAGCACACAAGCAAGGTGTGGCTGACATATTTGTTATAGTTGTCCTTTGACATCTTACCATTTTATTTTTATACAGATTTGCTATTGATCAAACGATCAATTTTTTAGATTATGTCAAACAACAACGCTGGCTGTTGGATAGAACTTTAAGATTTAAGGTAGGAGAAGCGAGCTTCAAGTTGCACTTTTAACTTGTTGTAGTTGTTATTATCGATTACGCGCAACTTTATTTATAAATTTATATAATTTAATCATAAATATATGCAATTGTATCTAACGGTTCATATGTTGACAAATTTTAGTTATAAATTTATGTAATTTAGTCATAAATATATGCAACTGTATCTAACGGTTCGTATCTTAGCCTTTGGATATAAAAAAAATCGTTTGATGGATTCATTTTTTTCAAACGTTTGACCAATAGGCGGTTCTATTTTTATATTAACAGAAACCAACTAACTCTAATTATCCAACTTACCCTACCTGTAACATTTTTGCCCCAAGGATAAGAAAGAGTTAGTTGGTAATAGATAAAAATATGACCTGGAAAACTACTCCAACATGAGCTAATAACTCACACAGCGTGAGCAATTTGTTATGTGAATATATATTGCATCGTACTACGTCGTATTAATTTGTCATTGGTGTGAGTCCCAGATACAAACATCTTTGGTGAATTGAGACTTGAAAGTGAGTTTATGAAAAAATAAAGTTGTAGAGTACTGTTGTGTACGATTACAAAAGCAACTAGTTAGAAACCGAGTATATATACGGATATTCATGCATGATGTATGGTGCTTCACTCTAGAGACTATCCTTATTGGAGTAGTTCAGGACTTCAGGGTAATTTGATATGTTTTTCTCTTTTTTTTAAAAAAAAAGTTTTTTTGCCGAAAGCATGCCATCTGGCTACCAGCTTCACTAGCAGGTAAAAAAATGCATAGAAAAGTAAAGAGTGTGAAAAAAAAACCATTAGGATAATTTATATTATAGCACGCCCTATGGCTGAGCCTTTAACAGGCTGAATTATTTTTATTGCTGGGAATTAATGGGCCATCAATTCTATCACTTTCTTAGCCTATAACGGGCCGAAATTATAATGATCTCTGAGCTGAAATGTTGCGGACATATAGACCAGAATTCCACGCGCACATAGGCCGAAATCACGTTCCATTATGGGCCGGAAAACCGCGGACTAATGGCCCGAAATCACGCGGATTACTGGGTAGGAATTCCACGGATAAACGGCTAAATTCACGTACTTATGGGCCAAATTTATGCAGATCTATGGGCCAAAATTCAGCACACTAATGGATTGAAATTCCTCGGCTTTACGGGCTGAAATTGCATGGACCTATTGCTTAATTTATGGCTTTAATGGGCTGACTTCTAGTACATCTTGGGCCTATGGTGGACTGGATTTATTATCTGGGCCTTAGATGGTCTCAATTCTAAGGAAAAAAAAATCCATTTTAGATCCCTAAACTATGTGTCGAGTTTCATTCGTGTCTCTAAACCATAAAATCGGACATAGACCGTCCCTTAACTTCTAAAACTAGTGTAAACTGAGTCCTAAGGTAATATTGAGAACGATTTTAGTTGATGTGGTGCCTACACGGCGTCTTTAACTAATCTTTGTCCCACATGGTGTTGATGTGTCGCTTATATATTACTAGAAGCAAAAATATAAATAGAAACAAATATATAGGACCCATATGTCAGTCACACAAAAAGATAAAAATATAGTGGGACCCACATGTCAGTGGGTCCCACTCCCTCTACCTTACCCCTCCCTCTTCGTCTTCTCTCCCTCCCTCCTCTCTCTCCTCTCTATTTCTCCCCCTTCTCCTTAGGCCGGCGAGGCATCCCTCAGCTAGTGCAACACGGAGGAGGTGAACATGTAGGAGAGTCGCCGCTTGCCCATCATGGTAGCAGCGGCAGAGAGGGACGTCGCGGCGGTGGATTGCTGTGGCGGGCGTTTGACTGCAGACCCGGCTGCTTTCGCTTGCGTGGGGTGCATCCTCGCCGTCCGAGTCCTCATCGGAGGAGGAAGGGATGGTGTGGTGGGTCCAGTCCTCCTCCCGGCCGTCATCGACGGTGAAGGCTCCCGCATCCTTTCGTCGGCGGGCAACAAGCGCCATATAGTCCTCGGCGATGGTTGTTGGAAAAACAACAGGATCTCTCAAACTATCTCTCTCTCTGTTTTCTGTTTTCTCGCTGCACTGCAGCAGAACCGGCAAACGCTCAGCAATCAACCGAAGACAGAGTTTTTTCTAGGGGCACGAATCTTCTCTTCTTTCTCTGGAATATATAGGAGCTAATACATGCTATCTTTAGCCTATTACACAAAGATGAAAAGACTTGGATCATCCCGACTCGGACTTACTCATGCACACCGCATGTTTTGGAAATAAAACAGGAAAGTAAACAAACGCCACATAGGGCGTGGAAATTCCATATTGCGCTCTGGCCGTTTCTACGTCCAGAACGCTGCGGGGCCATCCAGGAGATAGATGCAACATTCTCCCCCTAATCTTGGAGTGGCCCAAGATCGCGGACACCAAGAAGGTGCCGTATTGTCGTTAGCTTCGCCACTGGCAATGCCTTCGTCAAGGGATCGGCTCGCTGCTCCTCCATTCGCACGAACTCGACGACAATCTGCCCTCCCACGACACACTCTCGAATGAAATGGAACCTGGTGTCGATATGCTTGCTGCGTCCATGGAACACCAGGTTCTTCATCAATGCGATCGCCGATTTATTGTCGATGAACACCTTCATGGGTCCCGGCTGCTCCTTGTTCAGCTCTGCCAACAAGCTCCTCAGCCACAGCGCCTGACACGCTGCCGCCGTTGCCGCCATAAATTCAGCCTCACATGACGATAGTGCCACCGTCCTTGGCTTCTGTGAGCTCCATGCAACCAGAGACTCATTGACATAGAATGACATGCCGCCCGTGCTCTTTTGATCATCCAGATCACCAACCAAGTCACTGTCGGTGTAGCCGGTGATCACCTCTGCGCCTCCTCCGTTGCTATACACAAGGCCATAATGAATTGTCCCCTTCAAATACCTGAGAGTTTGCTTGACCGCCTTGTGATGCATGACGGTAGGCCGCTCCATGAACCTGCTCGCCACGCTGACTGCAAACGACATGTCCGACCGCGTGTGGAGCAGGTACCTGAGACAACCGATGATACGACAGTATTCCGTGGCGTCCACCGGGTATCCCTCGCCGTCCTTGTGCAGCTGTGTTCTCGACTCCGTTGGAAATTTGGTTGGATTGCACTCACTCATTCCGAATTGCTCCAACACCTTCTTTGCATACGCTGCCTGCTTGATGGTAATGCCGCCATCGCCTTGCGCCACTTCTATGCCGAGGTAGTAGTGCAGCAATCCAAGGTCACTCATTTCGAATTGAGCCATCATCTGCCTCTTGAACTCGGTGATTGCAGAAGGATCTTGGCCGGTTACAATCAGGTCGTCCACGTACACGCTGACGATGACGCCAGTGCTTGCTGTGCCTCAGGTGTACACTGCCTGCTCCTGGACACACCTCGAGAAACCAAGCTCCTTCAGGCTCCGGTCAAGGCGCGCGTTCCATGCGCGCGGCGCCTACCGAAGACCATACAAAGCCTTATGTAACTTGTACACAAGGTTTTCCTTCCCCTTCACCTCATATCCTTCCGGCTGTGCAACATATACCTCTTCCTGCAGCTTGCCGTTGAGGAACGCCGACTTGACGTCTAGGAGGTGCACCTGCCACCCACGGTTTGCTGCCACAGCGAGAATGACATGCACTGTGTCGAGACGAGCAACTGGCTCAAACACTTCCTCGAAGTCAATTCCTTGACGCTGCACATACCCCTTTGCAACTAACCGTGCCTTGTGCTTGATCACCTTTCCATCAGAGTTCTTCTTGAGCTTGTAAACCCACTTGAGGCCAATTGCCTTGTGTCCGATCGGAAGCTTTGACAGCAACCAAGTCGAATTCTTCTCAATGGATTCGATGTCCTTGCACATTGCATCTCCCCACTCTGGTTGGCCAGCTGCCTCGCGATAGCACGACGACTCCTCCGTCTCCATTAGCAATGCTTCCCCATCAGCTTCTTCTTCTTCATCCAGATCAACACACCGCGCCTCCCTCATGATATCGTCGATGTGTTTGTACCGGACAGGACCATCGTGGGATTCATCTCCGCCTGCTAGGGGAGGAGAAATCCGTGCCGCAGGTGACGCGGCGGCATCGGGCTCTGGTGTGCCACGTGCCGGTGTTGACGGTGAGGTGCCCGGCGTGGTCAATAATGTCGTACGGGCCGCCACCCACGATTTGGTCATGGGCCCCGCTGCTGCGCCATCGGGCTGCGGGATGTCTGCCACGGCAGCGGAAATTCCTCCCGTGGCAACTTGATCGCCTGCCGCTGCCGCACTAGTTCCGTGATCGCCTACCGCGGCACCGCGATCGGCTATTGCTGCAGCGTTTTCGCCTGCCGCAGCAGCCACTTCTTCAACCACGAACTCTGAAGTCTGTACTGCTACTACACCTGCATTCGAGCTCCACTCCACATTTTCCTCAAATTGTACATCACGACTAACATGTACCTTGTTGCGCCGTGGATCAAAGAGTCGATGTGCCTTGCTCCCTTCCTCGACTCCTAGGTACACCATTGGTTGACTGCGATCATCAAGCTTCTTCAGGTGCGGGGTGGTGATCTTCGCGTGTGCCGTGCAGCCGAACACACGAAGATGACCAAGATGCGGCTTCCTTCCGTTCCAAGCTTCAAACGGAGTGCGGCTGCCCATAGCCTTCGTCGGCAGCTGGTTGAGGAGGTAGACAGTGTGCCTCACCGCCTCCCCCCAAAACCTGCCTGGTACGGACATGCTCTTCAACAGGGATCACGCCATCTCCATCACTGTGCGATTCCTCCTTTCTACCACGCCGTTTTGCTGTGGAGAGTACGGAGTGGTGTACTGCCGATCGATGCCGACGTCCTCGCACAACAGAGTGAACTCAGCCGAGAGGAATTCTCCCCCCCGATCAGTGCGAAGCATCTTGATCTTGCGTCCGCGTGTGTTTTCCACCAGCACCTGGAACTTTGTGAACGCTGGCAGTGCCTAGTCCTTCGTCCTGAGCATATACATCCACATCCAGCGAGTGCAATCATCCACGAGGAGCATGAACTATTGATTATCGCCATTTGTCGCCGGTGAGATTGGGCCGCAGAGATCGCCGTTGTCGGAGGGTGAAACCTCGACGGCGGGAAGTCGGGAGACCCCCCTTTTGAGATTCGGCCAGGGAGTAGTTCTCAGGCGGAGCCGGCTTCAGGTGTAGCAGAAAGATAGGCGAAGAAGACGTAGAAAAGACTGCGGGGTTCGGACCGTCCACAGCGGGCCCCGACCGTCCAAACCGCGGCGAAGCAGAGGACGGAGGCTGAAGGGTCCGGACCGGATCCGGACCGTCCGAACCGAGGAGATCCTGCGGGGAAGACGATGAACAGCACACATGAGGGAGACACGAGGATTTATACAGGTTCGGGCCGCCGAAGCGTAATACCCTACTCCTGTGTTTTGGACTATGAGAGAGAGAGAGATGAATGTGGTATTGTGGTTTACAATGAGGACCCCGGGAGCTCGGAAGCTCACCGGGAATCCGGAGGTGGCGTCGGTCGTTCTACCAACGACCGGACTCGAGGAAGGAGAGGGAGATCTCTGTTGTCTAAGGTTGGAGCTTCAGCTGCCCCCCTTCGTCTACGGCATGGATCCTCCTTTATAGAGCCCAGGGGAGTCCACAGTGCCGAGCTTGCATATGCACAGAGGGAGAGAGAGAGGGAGATTCTGGAGAGTTCTCCGGTCTTCCCCTCCGCCTGCGATGCCCATGCTGGAGTTGGAGGAATGTCCCGTCGCCCCCGTCCGTCTGCAAAGCCTGTGCCGGAGTCGGTGGAGCGTCTGGTCGCTCACCTCCCCGCCTGCTATGCCCACGCCGGAGCAGGTATGCAGCGGGCGGTAGAGTGGTGAGGATGTGATGGGGCGTCTGGTCGTCTGGTCGACGGAGCGGGGAGACGTGACGGCGCACGCCTCAAGTCAAAAGGCTCTGACTGTGAACGGCGATTGCACAGTGAAAGGAGCCTCCGTAGTCAAAAAGGTTCTGACTGCACAGGAGCGGGCAACAGGCGTGTCTCGTCGCCTCATCGTTAATGTGGGTAGTTGGTCAGCCGGTGCCGTCTACTGAAGAAGCCGATCCAGGAGAGGCACTCGGGAGAAGCCGTAGCCGATCAACTCGGGAGGTGCCGATGCCGCCGGGGGAAGCCGATGCCGATCGCCTTAGTCGGGAGAAGCCGAGTCCCCCGTCGGCACCCGGGGCCCGGGGCCGGGGCAGTCGGCTCCCGGGACCGGGGGCCAGTCGGGGGAGAACCACCCGGGACCGGGTGGTTCCCGGGCTCTAGGTTCTTAGCTAGAGAATAACCGTAGTCGGCTATCACTGGTGTAGATTGTGGACCCTGGTGGAGCTGACGTGGCTGAAGACCCACGCGTCCCCAGGGCATGTGGGACCCCCTGTCCCGTTTCGCCGACAGTGGCCCCTGGCCCTGTTGCTCGGCCGGAACCGCTCCGGGCAGGAACGGGGCCATGTCTTGAAGAAATGAGGGGACGCTGGGTCCGCCTGGTTCGCCATGGATTGATGTAGCTTGAAAACATGGAATAGAGTGTTGAGGAAGCCTGGTCCGAGATGGAGGCGCGGGAGAAGGAAACACCCTCCCGAGAAGAAAGCGTCTGGGCCCAAGAGGCCGGGTTCGCGTCTCGGGGGTGTGCGTTCGCTGCGCGCGAGGAGGTCGCGGTGGTTCGCGAGGAGGTCACGGCCGAGTCCGCTGCCCCGGAAGCAGGGTTCCTCAACCGCGGCGAGCGCCTTGAAGAGCCGATGCTTGACGAAGGGGTCGAGGAAGAGGCCGGTTTCCTTCTGACGCCATCCGCGGCCGCCTCCCAGGCCCGGGGGCCCTTCGTGCCCCCGAGTGCTCCCCTTCCGTCGTCACCCGGGGTCCGGTCAAAAGTACTCCAGTGACGCCCCCCGTACGATCAGGGCCTCGCTCGTGCTTACGCTTGGCCTTTTGCCTGTCTGGTACAAAGAGAGACATTTGTATATGTATATGATTATGTTTATATTTCGTACCTTGGTCTATTGTGTTTTTTGGAGGTCGCTTGTACTGGAGATGGAGCTCGGACTCGCTTCCCTCGTGAGCCCGAGTCCGGCATGTGCTCAGGACCTGAGGCCCTGGCCATCATGCGGAGGATAAGTGTCCGGGACCTTGGGGTCCCGGACTGGAATATTTTTTTTGATATAAGCCGGGTTCCGGGGGCCCGGGCTTTGAATATGGGATGTGAGACGACCCTCCGGACGCATTCTCGCCGGGGCGGTGCTATCCGGGCTATCGCGCCGTACTTCGGGTGTCGCGTTCCTAGGCCTGCACTCGCCTTGGCGAGGCCGCCCTGGTTCGGCACCTCGGTGTCCGGCCCGGGGCGCGGACTCGGGAATCCGTGCCTCGGCTCAAATATGTGCCCGGGACCCAGGGCCCTGGGCTTCAATATAAAATGTGAGACGACCTTTCGGACGCATTCTCGCCGGGGCGGTGCTGTCCGGTCTGTCGCGCCGTACTTCGGGTGTCGCGTTCCTAGGCCGGCACTCGCCTTGGCGAGGCCTCCCTGGTTCGGCACCTCGGTGTCCGGCCCGGGGCGCGGATACGGGAATCCGTGCCTCGGCTCAAATATGTGCCCGGGGCGCAGGGCCCCGGATTGAGGTACAGCGCTTCGCCGAAGAAATATACCGACCCCTGTTACATGCTCTCTGGTCCTGGCTTGTTAGGGGCCGTGCTCGGGCTCAGCTCCCTTGGGAGCGAGCTCACGACACTGGGAGGAGATCCTCAACTGGGAGCAGCCGATCAACCGGGAGGTGCCGATCTATCGGGAGCGGTCGGTCAACCGGGAGCAGCCGATCAACCGGGAACTAATCAACCGGGAACGGCCGCTCAACCAGGAGCGAACGAACTCGAGAGACCGGGAAAAGACCATCAACCGGGAGCGGCGGATTAACCCGGGAGCAGCGGCTCCACCGGGAGCAGCCGATCAACCGGGAGGTGCCGATCTATCGGGAGCCGTCGGTCAACCGGGAGCCGCCGATCAACCGGGAACTAATCAACCGGGAGCGGCCGCTCAACCAGGAGCGAGCGGACTCGAGAGACCGGGAAAAGGACCATCAACCGGGAGCGGCGGATTAACCCGGGAGCAGCGGCTCCACCGGGAGCAGCCGATCAACCGGGAGGTGCCGATCTATCGGGAGCCGTCGGCCAACCGGGAGCCGCCGATCAACCGGGAACTAATCAACCGGGAGCGGCCGCTCAACCAGGAGCGAGCGGACTCGAGAGACCGGGAAAAAGACCATCAACCGGGAGTGGCGGATTAACCCGGGAATTTTGTCCACCGGGGGCGGCCTACCCGGACTCGCGCTCGACAGGGCGGCGCGGCCCGGATTACCACCCCCTATATGTTTCCGGAGGCCCCGGACTGAGTCGGGACGACCCGCCCGGACTTGCCATCGCGTCCGATGAAGTCCGGGCAGTGTCCAGGCAGTCGTACCCTAAGGGGCCCGGAGGCCCCGGACTGTGTCGGGACGAACTGCGCGGACTTGCCATCGCGTCCGATGAAGTCCGGGCAGTCGTACCCTAAGGGGCCCGGAGGCCCCAGACTGTGTCGGGACGAACTGCGCGGACTTGCCATCGCGTCCGATGAAGTCCGGGCAGTCGTATCCTAAGTATGTCCGGGGTCGGGTTCTTCAGAGTCGGGGCCGGGAGGTTAGTCCCGGGACGTATGTTTGCCAGGCGAGGGGCGCTCTACGACGAGCGCCACGCTCGCTGTCTGCAGAAACACCATACAAATAGAGGAAGAATACAAGTTTGAGCGATATGTAAAGTTGGATGAGGTAGCGTATCTGGATATTGCGAAGGACGACATGGCTTCGCAAGCACGATCCCGCGGCTGGGAGCGTTGATCACCCCCGGAGCGCCGAGCATCTGGTTGATCCGCCGTGATCTGCCTTAGCGCCCAGGTCCCCGGGAGCTAGGTACCACGGGGCCGCGGGCGACCGAGCGCGAGTCCCGCGGAAATGGCTAAACCTGTAGGCTTGACCCTTCCTGTCTTCCGGGCACCGGGGGTGCGGAGCGGGGTGCCGCGAAGTCGCGGGAGCGGACTTGACCGAGCACGGGGTGGCCAGGCAGCGGAGCACCCACTGCTACGGCAGTTGCCGGGGAGGAGCCGACCAGGCCTGCGGAGCAGCGGAGCACCTGGCACCTCGGCTGTTGCCGGGGAGGAGCCGGTCAGGCCGGGCTCCGCAGGCCGCGTCGAGGTTCGGAAGGCCTGCTTAATCCTGCCGAGAATTGGTCTAACCTGCATATGACGAACTGTGAAAGCATTCGGCTCGTCCCCTTGTCTGTCCCGTGCTACGAACGGTGGCATCGATCACTTCCCGGAGGTGTCCTCGCGGTCGCGATCGTGCGGAGGGAAAGATTGCGCATAAACATTTCATCCTCTACCTCCGGAAAGAACCGATCCCAAGGCTAGCCAGTGGGGGCGCCAGAGCCGCTGAGACCCGGGGCACCACACAGAGGGGCTCCACCACTGTCTCGCGAGCTCGACAACGCCCAAGGGTTAGCCCGGGATCTGGTAACTTGTCGGTAGAGAACTGATGATAATGCGCGAACCTTGACTGTCGCACGGGCGCGGCCCGAATACGCCCCCAAAGTATGAGACAGCCATGGGCGCAACACACGGAAAAAGACGAAAGGGGACGACTCCGAGAAAGATATTAAAAAATGCTGATTATATGAAAACGTATATATGAGGGGGCCCCGGTCAGTGCCGAGATTTTGAGAAATCCGGCGCTGGCCCGGGCACACCAGAGCTTACAGGATGTATATACAGGCAGATTCATGAAGATGCTTGATGTGCCTAGGAATGGAGCTCGGACTCGCTTCCCTCGCGAGCCCGAGTCCGGCATGTGCTTGGGACCTGGGGGCCCCGGCTAGCGCTAAGGATATACCTCCGGGACCCAGGGGCCCCGGACTAGGATACGGTTTGATACAAGCCGGGTTCCGGAGGCCCAGGCTTGAATATGGGGTGTGAGACGACCTTCCGGAAGCATTCTCGCCGGGGCGGTGCTATCCGGGCTATCGTGCCCTATTCCGGGTGTCGCGTTCCTAGGCTCGCACTCGCCTTGGCGAGGGCTGCCCTGGTTCGGCACCTCAGTGTCGGGCCTGGGGCACGGATTCGGGAATTCGTGCCTCGGCTCAATATGTGTCTGGGACCCAGGGCCCTGGACTGAAATATGGATTGTTATATATGATCGATATGTGCCCGGGCACAGGGGCCCGGGTATGGATATGGACCATGTCGGGACAACTTCCCCAGACCCGCCCTTGCCGAGACAATGTTGTCCGGGTACTTGCGCCCTGTCGAAGCTATTCTGGATCGGGAGCGGGATTCGGACCGTTCGCCTAAGGGTCGGACGGTCCAAGTCGCTACAACCGGACCGTCCGTCGACGGTTCGGACCGTCCGAACCGCTTCGAGCGCGCTTGGCCCGCTACTGGTTCTGCCGGGACCCGGGCTCAGCTCCCTCGGACTCAGGTCCCTTGAGAGGGAATGAGCTCTCCGTGATCGGACCGGGGGGAGATATGCGCCCGGGAGGCAAGGGCCGCGACCGGGGAGATTTATGCGCGCCCGGGAGCCACGCTCCGACCGGGGCGAGATACGTGCCCGGGAGCCAAGCTTCGACCGGGGCTAAGGACGCACCCGGGAGCCAAGCTCCAACCGGGGCTAAACCCGCTCCCGGGAGCTGAGCTCCGACCGGGAGGAGATATGCACCCGAGAGCGAAGCTCCGACCGGGGCTAAACATGCTCCCGGGAGCTAAGCTCTGACCGAGGCTAAGGACGCACCCGGAGCCAAGGGCTTCGACCGGGGCGATTTATGCGCGCCCAGGAGCCACGCTTCGACCGGGGCGAGATACGCACCCGGGAGCCAGGGCTCCGACCGGGCTAAGGATGCACCGGAGCCAAGCTCCAACCGGGCTAAAGCCGCTCCCGGAGCCGAGCTCCGACCGGAGAGATATGCGCCCGGGAGCGAAGCTCCGACCGGGGCTAGGCTCGCACCCGGGAGCCAAAGCTGCGACCGGGCTAGATATGCGCGCCCGGGAGCCAGGGGCTCCGACCGGACGGGCTCAGGTCCCTTGAGAGGGAGCGAGCTCGGGCCCGCTACTGCTCCTGCCGGGACTTCTGGACGCGCTCGGCCAACTTGTGGACGGCGCGGCACTCCACGAGGTCGTGCGAATCCGTCTCGTGGACGGCGCACCACCTCCGGGTTTCGGCCGGCTCGAGACGCTCGGCCAAGCGCTGGACGGCACGATACTTCGTGATGTCGTGCCGGTCCGTGTCGTGGAAGGCGCACCAACCTCGGGCTGCGGCCGGCTTAAGACGCTCGGCCATGCCCTGGACGGCGCGGCACTCCGCAATGTCGTGCCAGTCCGTCTGGTGGAGAGGGCACCACTTCTGGGCTGTTGCCGGCGGTGGCGTCGCGCGTGCGGCCTTTCGCCGTGTGCGGCCTTTCGCCGCTTGCGGCGACCATGGCCTCTGCGGGCATCGTAGCTCCGGGGGCTGCCCGTAGCCGCCAAGGCGCAGCTCTCGGCCGCCGCCTTGGCCTTCTGGCGCTTCCTTCTGTTCCGCCGCAGCGCGGAACGTGAAAGCTTGCCATCCTCTTCAGGATCCTGGTCGGGGGCCCCAGCACTTGCAGCAGCGTTCGCGCGCCGCTCGATCGTGACCCGGGCGTCCTCCTGAACCCGCATCCGGTCCAGCCAGTCGCGGAGGTCGCCATGGTCATTGTTGGAGTCCCGCGGACGATGGCCATCCGCCATGGAGCGCGTCAGTGTCGGAGGCGCCAGCGTACCACCTGAAAAGGAAACTCCCCCTACCTGGCGCGCCAGCTGTCGAGGGTGAAACCTCGACGGCGGAATCGGGAGACCCCCTTTTGAGATTCGGCCAGGGAGTAGTTCTCAGGCGGAGCCGGCTTCAGGATGTAGCAGAAGATTGCGAAGAAGACGTAGAAAAGAACTGCGGGTTCGGACCGTCCACAGCTGGCCCGGACCGTCCAAACCGCGCGAAGCAGAGACGGAGGCTGAAGGGTCCGGACCGTCCGAACTGGATCCGGACCGTCCGAACCGAGGAGATCCCGCGGGGAAGACGATGAACAGCACACGTGAGGGAGACACGAGGATTTATACAGGTTCGGGCCGCCGAAGCGTAATACCCTACTCCTGTGTTTTGGACTATGAGAGAGAGAGAGATGAATGTGGTATTGTGGTTTACAATGAGGACCCCGGGAGCTCGGAAGCTCACCGGGAATCCGGAGGTGGCGTCGGTCGTTCTACCAGCGACCGGACTCGAGGAAGGAGAGGGAGATCTCTGTTGTCTAAGGTTGGAGCTTCAGCTGCCCCCATTCGTCTACGGCATGGATCCTCCTTTATAGAGCCCAGGGGAGTCCACAGTGCCGAGCTTGCATATGCGCAGAGGGAGAGAGAGAGGGAGATTCTGGAGAGTTCTCCGGTCTTCCCCTCCGCCTGCGATGCCCATGCCGGAGTTGGAGGAATGTCCCGTCGCCCCCGTCCGTCTGCAAAGCCTGTGCCGGAGTCGGTGGAGTGTCTGGTCGCTCACCTCCCCGCCTGCTGTGCCCACGCCGGAGCAGGTATGCAGCGGGCGGTAGAGTGGTGAGAATGTGATGGGGCGTCTGGTCGTCTGGTCGACGGAGGGGGGAGACGTGACGGCGCACGCCTCAAGTCAAAAGGCTCTGACTGTGAACGGCGATTGCACAGTGAAAGGAGCCTCCGTAGTCAAAAAGGTTATGACTGCACAGGAGCGGGCGACAGGCGTGTCTCGTCGCCTCATCGTTAATGTGGGTAGTTGGTCAGCCGGTGCCGTCTACTGAAGAAGCCGATCCAGGAGAGGCACTCGGGAGAAGCCGTAGCCGATCAACTCGGGAGGTGCCGATGCCGCCGGGGGAAGCCGATGCCGATCGCCTCAGTCGGGAGAAGCCGAGTCCCCCGTCGGCACCCGGGACTCGGACCGAGGCAGTCGGCACCCGGGGCCCGGGGCCGGGGCAGTCGGCTCCCGGGACCGGGGGCCAGTCGGGGGAGAACCACCCGGGACCGGGTGGTTCCCGGGCTCTAGGTTCTTAGCTGGAGAATAACCGTAGTCGGCTATCACTGGTGTAGATTGTGGACCCTGGTGGAGCTGACGTGGCTGAAGACCCACGCGTCCCCAGGGCATGTGGGACCCCCTGTCCCGTTTCGCCGACAGCCGTGAATCAGCTCGAGTGGCTCCTCCGCTCGAAAGTTTGCCGCCGCCGGGAACGGATGTCGCACTTGCTTGGCCACCAGGCAGCCATGACAGAGTTGTTGTGGATGCACGATCGGTGGAATTCCTCCGGCCATCGACTTGTCCGCGAGCAGCTTCAGTGGTTGGAAGTTGACATGACCTAGGCGCGCGTGCCACAGCCACGCCGGGTCATCCAATCTCGCCAACAAAGACACGGGGTGTGCCAGGGTGAGCTCAATCCTGTAGAGGCGGTTGGGAGTACGCCTCACCTTCATAATCAGTCGCATGGGATTTTTTCACAAACACCTCGAGCTCGTCCTCGTCCATGATCACCCTGTGGCCAGTCTCGGTGAGTTGCCCGAGACTTACCATGTTGCCGCGCAAGCTGGGGATGAAGTACACCTCCTCGAGCAACCAATGGTCTCCATTCTTGTAGGCGAAGAGAATCGAGCCCTTCCCCTTGATCTCCACCGATCTGCTGTCACCAAACTGCACCCTGCCGGTGATGCCCTCGTCCAATTCCTAGAACTTTTCCTTGTCGCCGGTCATGTGGTTGCTTGCGCCGTTGTCGAGGAACTAGATGGCAGCCGACGACGTGCCGTGCTCGACCTGGTACAGCTCCGGCCACACACGGTCTTCATTCAGCAGCACCACCTCCTGCCGAGTCTGCCGCGGCAGCTCTTCCGAAACTGCAAGGAGTAGCGCCAGCTCGATATCGTCGGCTTGCGTGAAATGTACCTCTTCTTTCTTCTTGGATGCCTTGCATTGTGAGGCGTAGTGCCCCATCTCCTGGCAATTGAAGCAGCGTATGTGACTCTTGTCATGTCCGCCGTCGCCGGAGCCACCCACTTCATCGGTGTTGTGCGCCTCGCCATGACCACCCCTGCCGTGACCACACCGGCGTCCACGACTGCCTCGGCCGCAATTCCCGCCACTCGCGGGAGCTTTGCCCTTCTGGTTCGATGACGAGTCATCGCCGCCCTTCTTTTGTCACGCCTCCCACTCGGCTTGAGTGAGGAGCAACTAGCTGTCGACGGTGACGCCGCCGCCGGGTTGACGTTGGCGTGTGCGCTCATCGAACGCCTTTAGCCGTGACAGCGCCTCCTCAAACAACATCATGTTGATGTCGCAAAATTGCTCGACCCCGGCGATGACGGGCAAGTACTGGTCCGGCACGGTGTCAAACAATTTTTTCACCATGGCCGCGTCATCCAGGGATCCGCCGACGTTGGTGTATCTTACCGACATCGCTGTTAGCCTCCTACGTAGTCGTCGAGCGATTCACCATCAACCATTTGCATGGCATCGAAGTCACTCTTCAGCGCCCGGAGCCATGCGTTCTTGGCACGATCAGCCCCGACGAACCTCGTCTTCAGGGCCTCCCAGATCTCCTTCGAGGACGTCTTCTTCGCAACTTGCATAAGGATGTCCTCGGGGAGTGCTTGGAGTAGGTGTGCCTTGGCCTTCCTGTCGAGCTTGATGTCGACGGCGTCGCCGTCCGGCTGTACTGCCGCCTAGACGCCTTGATCCTCCATGATGGCCTGGACGCGGATGGACCAGCTGGTGTAGTTTGCTGCCATCAACTGCGGGTACTGGTACGAACTCGTGCCACCGCCGTCGCTACCACCGCCTCCTCCTGCCATTGGGATCAACAACATCTCTGACTAAACCTAGAGAAAGTTGTGGCTCTGATACCAATTGTTGGAAAAACAACAGGATCTCTCAAACTATCTCTCTCTATTTTCTGTTTTCTCGCTGCACTGCAACAGAACCAGCAAACGCTTAGCAATTAACCGAAGACAGAGTTTTTTCTGGGGTGCATGAATCTTCTCTTCTTTCTCTGGAATATATAGGAGCTAATACATGCTATCTTTAGCCTATTACATAAAGATGGAAAGACTTGGATCATCCCGACCTGAACTTACTCATGCATACTGCATGTTTTGGAAATAAAACAGGAAAAATAAACAAACGCCACGCAGGGCGCGGAAATTCCATATTATGCTCCGGCCGTTTCTACGTCCAGAACGCTGCGGGGCCATCTAGGAGATAGATGCAACAATGGTGTCGTAGATCGGGGCCTTCATCTTCACCTGGACGGCGGCAGCGGCGCGTGCACCCCCGCGGCAGATGGAGGCGAGCTGCTCGAGCGCCGCGGAGCGCGCCACCACCTCAAAGCCCTGGGCACGTGAGAGACGGCCGGAGGAACCCCCATCGGCAGATGCGTCGTCCATGGATTCGCCTCTCGCGCTCTCTCTCCCCTTCCTAACACACATAGTGACCCAACGCTGCTTCTCTTGCAGCTCCTCATGTGTGCGCCATGGCCTCCTCGAGCTCCTCCGTTGTCGGCCTGTCGACCTCCCGCGCCGCCGTGACCTCCCGGAACTCCCGTGGCGCCGCGGTCTCTCAGAGCTCCCGGGGGTGCAGCTGCCGGCGAGCCACAGTGAGGGATAAGAGAGAGAGGAGAGAGTAGAAGGTGAAGAGAGGAGAGAGGGGAGGATGGAGAGGAGATGGAGGAAGAAGGTTGCCACTTACACGTAGGATCCAATACATTTTTTATTTTCTTTTTATTCATTAGGATGCCACGTCAAGACGAAACCACCCTCAATACTATCGAGTGACTCGATTTGCATTGGTTTTAATAGCAGGGGACGCTCTGTACCTAGTTTTATGATTGAAAGATATAAATGAAGCTCGATCTATCGTTGAGGAACGTAAAGTGAACTTTCTCCCAATTCTAATACAATTCATGGGTACAATTCATCTCCCACTTGAGCCTAGGCGATGAGTTCTTTAAATGCTTGGCCTTTTACTAACCCAATTCTTATTACAGATCGAATTGTTACATTATTCAGGTCCCAATTCTTAAGTTTGCTGGGACGCCAAATATCTTGGATTGCTGGGCATTTTTGACGGGTCAAATTGGTATGTTAAACTATATAGTCAAGATTGTTATCTTGCCAAAATTTGGTATGATCTAAAATGGTATTAAACCAAACACACCCTTCAACCAGGCGCCTCGCTCAATGCCGCTGCAAAACCTCAGCAAATAGGTGGCAAAGCAACAAGTACGTGAAAAAGCAAACAAATCATATGGTAAAGCAAATTTAGCACCAACTGTGGGGACAAACCAATAAACCAGTTCTCCTCGAGCATTGCCTTACTACATATACTCATACATCGCGGAGAAGCTGCTACGCATGTGCTGGCAGCCTAAGCACGCCGTATAATACGTTAAAAATATAAAAAATAATAATAATAATAATATAAAAAAAATCAAAAAAACTTTATACTAATAATTTGAAACTTTCATCTCTAATTTTAAAACTTTTAATTCAATTTTCAAAACTTTCAACTTAAATTTAAAAATTATCAACTAAGAATTTAAATAAATCTACTCAAATTTTGAAATTTTTAACCCAAAATTTAAAATTTTTAATTAGATTTTCAAAACTTTCAACTGAAATCTAAAACTTTTAACTCTGCTTATTTATGTATTATTTTATAATTAAAAATTATTAAGCACTAATGATAGCGATTAGGGGTTTAATTAGTGATTAATAAGGGTGTACGGCATATGGCCTGGCACGCACATGGGTTAGTTTACGCGCGTGCGTACTAGTGTCACCCCATACATCGAAGCTTACTATATATACACATACATCGAAAACACCACAAATTAGTGCGTACTATATATACTTCTATCATATTAATGTGTATCCTTTTCAAAGTCTAATATGATGAATTCGTTAGATTTCTCTTTCTTTTTTTTTGTCAGGACGGTCGAAGGATTGGCCATCCAAATTTTATTAAGATTGGAAGAAAGCTTTACAGATTACATCGACAGAAGGCTGTCGAAACCGGGAATTACCTCTAGCTAGACCTCAACATTCTATTCTATTCTATTCATCCATTGAACCAGAGAGACCTGCTTGCTTCCAGGTGAAGACCTCCTCTTTTATGTCTCCAAACAATTGCACTGCTGAGCGAGATTTTTGATTAAACACTCTACAATTCCTCTCATTCCAGACCCGCCAGCACACCAGCAACAACAACGAGTCGAAGGCTTTTCTGAAGCTGCATCCGAAGCACTCCCGGACACTCAGCCACCATTGTGCAAGATCAAGCTGCGCCTCTCCTGGTAGCTGAAAGGATACCTGCATCCAACCCAGAAGCAACCTCCAGATTCTACTAGTGTATACACAATTTATGAAGAGATGACTACAAGTTTCATGGAGCATAGCAAGCATGATGGCTGGCGGCAGTGAGGCATCTTCCTTTTAGCGCCAACCACATGAAGAATTTGATTCTAGTGGGAGCCCTTGTGTTCCATAAAAGTTCACCACAGTTCCATACCGTCTTGGTGAGGAAGAACATGCTGTAGGCTGAGGACACCGAGAGTGTCCCATCTTTTGAAAATTTTCATATTATCTTATCTTGTTCCTCCGGTTGAAGTTCAACTTGTTGGAGAGCATCCCAGAGATTGAGGTACTCACCGATGGCTAAATTGGATGGTGCTCCCTGTATGTCCCTTACCCATTTGTGTTGTTGCAGCCTTTTCGCCACCGTGATTCCCATCTTCCTCACATGGCTGAAAAGATAAGGCATTAAGATCTCAAAGCTACCTTGTGGCAGCCAACTAGCCCTTTCTCTTTCATCAATTGAGGATCTAAAATTTGTTCACGCTGTGGTGGAAATGCACATGCTAATGGTAGAGCTGCTTCTCTAGCTGAAGGTCATGTTTTGTCAAACTATAGTGAAACTAATGGTCCTCTCATTATTCCTGATGTATTGCTAAACGATGTTGTTTCGGATTTGCCTGTGCATCTTTTGGGCAATGGAAATATTGCATTCGGGCTCAGGGAAGCTAGCCAAGGCTGTAAAAGGATTAGCAAGAAATGGCGTGCTTGGTTAATTAGGACAGGATGGGTTATATGGGGTATCGATGAAGTTCTCTGAAATGCTTGAGAATTGTTCAACTGGACTACTTGAATTCCCCTTGAGTTTAATAGAGTCTCTGAGGTAGCTTCAGATGTGGACAGAATTCCCATTTTTTTGGAGGAAATGCATGGTTAGGGTTAACTATCCTTTGTTGCAGGAGGAGCAGGTGATGCCACTGAAGTCGCTTGCAACCGATGATGGACAAGGAAATATTTAGGTAAGATCATGTAAATTTGCTAGAGCAGCTGTAAATAAGCACGCTTGACAATACTGTTAGATCTGCTGATAATGTGGTTTGCTTCGGCGTATAGTCTGTGTATGCCTGCTTGCAATTGTGTTGCACCTATGTTAACATGTCTGCCCTCCCGATGCAATGACTGCAAGTAGTGGTAACTCCAGGAAAACTGTATAAAGACTGGGTTTTGTAACCACATATGTCCTGCCCTTTATGCTGTGTTTAAAGAAAGTTCATGTTTATCTCGGTGCTACATTTCTGAATAATGATTTTGGATTCGTGGTGGACGCCGATTTCGGTCGAACCTGGTATGCTCCCTCCCTTGTCAAAAGGCAATATTAATCTCCATGTGTTGCTTTATTGATGCGGTAGTTGCTTTTATGTGCGTACTTATACATAGCAAGATCCATACTGTATGCAATGCTCAAGTATTTCTTAGATGAAATATATTTTGCGAACGGAGGCATGTGCTGAGGAGATGCTCTCATACTGATTAAATTGGAGTTATATAATACTTAATAGTATAGTGTTAACTTAAATTAGGGGCTTTTGACTGGAGTTCTCACCGTTAGAGATCCTTATGCATGTCTTGTTAATCTTTATGAGCAAATTCGCAAATATACTTCTGCAGACTGCAGTTCGCTAGATTTTTGGGCATTTTTATGAATGAAAAATATGTCAACTTTGCTATTCATACCCTAGAAAGGAATTGACATTTGTGATCGTTATGCAAAGTCATCAAATTTAAGAGTCCACTTTGTCCTGATATTGTCTTGCCCACTACTGTTCTGCCACAACTTTGAAGCCACTAAGAACAGGTACAATAGTCCTACGTAAGCAAGCTGTAAAAATTAATACATCACAACTATGCTAAAAGATGGAAAAGAGAGAGGCGTGAGGAGGGAGAAAAACGACGCTTGATTTGTCGCCAGCGTTAACACAAACTCCAATGCGAACCTGTGGAACCAGCAGTGAATCAACCAATGATGAAGCACTACGGCATAACCAGTTTGAAGAAAAAAAATTAAAAGAACTATTTTGATAACTGTGTAGAGCACTGTCACACCCTGAAAATCACCTTAATTAAAAATTATATTAGGTAAATGAAAATACAAGAATACACTAAAGTTATTTGTAAAAGTGTTTGAATAAAGTTCTGAAATTTCTAATATTAAAAATTTCAAGTTAAAATTTTAATTAATGCTTGAATGCTTTTATATTCCCTAGAGTTTTGTCGAAATATTTTAAGTATTCAAGTATTTATAATAATAAATTTACCTTTTGTTTCATGGTGGTCTTTGCCTTTGGTAAATTTCCCATGGTTTAATAAACTCTCTGAAATTTTCTTGGATTTTTTGGAGCTCCAGAATTAATTTTAATGTGCAAAGATCATTTCAATAATTAATTAAATAGAAACCAACTCCTTTTCTTTTCCCCTGATTGGATCATTCCGCCTCCAATTCTTTTTGTACTTCTCTATTCAATCCAGACTCGGGTTTCCTTCCTTTGTAAATGTATGGGTGTCGTTCCCGAAACCCTAAAATCTTCATGAAACCCGAAGTCCGGAGTTCTCAAGTTTATTCGTTTTCGAAACCCTAGAGTCCCTTTGAACTCCTAATCCGAGATTCTTGATATCCGAAATATCCTTTTCCCTCTTTGAAATAAATGCTTGATAATTCTTCAAAATTCCTTTCCGTAGAAATAGAATCCAAACCCCAGACATTCCCCGTTTTGCCCCCATTTCAGACACCATAAAATATTCTCGTCAATTTCTCTGTTCCCAGAATATTTACGGTATTTGGAATATCTCTAAAATTCCTAACATTCTAATATTTCTATAAAATATTCTCCATGCTCGAGTCTAAAAATATTGTTATATTTTTGGGGGTGTTTATTTGTTCCCCAAAATCCCAAATACTCAATTTTCTCACCCTCGGTAAAATATCCTCCATTTACCGAACCCTACAAAATATGTTCCATTTCTAATTCCCTCCAAATATGTTTCGAATCCCAAGAATATCTCCATAAAAATATCCCTATTTTTCCCACCCCAAATATATATATATATATATATATATATATATATATATATATATATATATATATATATATATATATATATCCGTAATCCCGAATATTCCTACAGGTCCCAACTCAAAAATATTCCTCAGATTCCGTAGATATCCTCAAAATTTCAATTTCTGTAAAATTAGAATTTTTCTGAAAACCCTTTTCATTCTTCCCCTTTTCCTTTTCTCTTTTTCCTTTTTTCTTCTCCTTTTCTTTTTTTCCTTCTTGTTCCCCTCTTCTTCCTCCTTCCTCCATTCTTCCTCTGGTGCTCTCTTTCCTCAAGACGATCCCAAGCTCCCTTCGGCCAGCCTCGGGCTCGAGCTCCCCGGTCTGCGCCGCCGCACCTCGGCCCAACCATCGCTGCCGCCCGCGCCTCGCGCAACCGCTGCCGCAAACCCGAGGGCCCCGCCGCTACCGTGCCGCTGCTGGACTCCCCACCACTGCGTGCCTTAGCTCGGCCCCGCTATAAATACAAGCCGCCCCCTCCTCTTCCTCGCGCCCTAAAATCCCCACTGCTGCCTCTGCTCTACACCCTAGCCGCTGCCATCCTCGCTGCCGCCCAGCACCGCCGCCGCCGCTCGGCACCTCAGCCGCCGCCGCCAAGGTCGTCGCCGTCTCTGCGATCCCCGCCACCGTCAGTGAGCACCCCATCCGAGCCACCACCCTCCTTTTTCCCCTCTCCAATCTGTCGGCTGCATCGGGTCGCCGCTCCTCTATCGTCTTCGTCGTCGTCTACATCCCTACTCCACCGTATGCCGTGGACTGTCGTTGCCACCCTTCGCCAAGCTGTCGCTCCTCGCCGTCTCGCGCCGCCGCCGGTGGTCGTCGGCCCCGCCTCCACCCGGCGCCGCCGCTCGCCGCTCTTGTAACACCTTGAAAATTCTAAGAATAAAAACCAGTAAAATTTTAAACTTTTTAAAACTTTTGCATCAGGCTGAATGTTATGATTGCTATTGCTCGCCGAAACCGTAAATTCTCACAATGAAAATTAAATAGAAGTCCTACATTTAAGTCGAGAATTATAATATACAAGAACATTGCATCTATTTCATAATTATAAAAACACATGAAAGCCACCCAAACAATGACAAGATAATTATTGTTTGTCATCATATAAAAATACAATCAAATATTAAAGTCCATGTTGAAAGCCTAATTTTGACTCCCATAAATATGACAACAGAAATGACAATCCAAGTTAGATAAGAGGGATCCATCACATACCCATATTTTCTCTAATTATAATTAAATACACTAATTCATCCATGAATAATATATGGTCATGCAAATAAAACCTAGCCAGTATGTTAAAGATCCCTATAATGGTCCTCCTAAAATATTTAAACCAATGTCCAGATATTCAATCAAGTCTCAAATTACAAGAAGAGGATTTATTGGGAATTATCCCAAAAATAAATTGAGCATTCATTTGAGAAGGGAATCCACAATTCAAATTTAAATATTTGAAATCTCAATTCTGTTCCTCCCTATTCCAAGTGATCCACCCCTTTTTGCATCAACCCCTCTTTATTTCCCTTCCCCAGTCAAATCCTATTGAGTTCCATCTATGCCAAATAAAATTGTCATAAGCCAACATATAATTACCCTTATAATGGTTCATTGGGATATTTAAATGAATTGCATCAAATCTCAAATACATAAATTCAAGTAATAGGGATCAATCCAATTTAAATTGAAGATGTTTTCATGTGGGAGAGAAATCAATAAATCAAATTGAAATAAAAATATTTGAATTCTCAAATACAACCTCAAGTTACAGCATCACTTTCCAATTCAAATCTCAGCTGCTTTTGCAGTTTAGTCCCCCTCTTCCTCTCCATTCCCAATCTCTGGATTTAATTTCCAAATCAGCCAACACTGTTCATCGTCCACCATCTGCTCGATCTGGGGCCAGCCCAACCTGAGCAGCCCATCTGAGCCGAGCTCTGCCCAGCGCCGTCACCCCGATGTGTCACAGACCCGGAGAAATGTAATATAAAAATCATGTAATAAAATGTGCAAGAAATAAATCATCTCCTCTGTGTGTGCATATTTTATTTTCATTGTTTGTGGATCTTTATTGCATTCTCATAATAGGCTCATAAGCACTAAAGTGGACAAGAGAAAATTCTAAAAATAATTTATTCAGTGGAAAAATTTTAAAAATTACTAAACATAAGCCTAAGACTACCTAAATTTTTCCAAGATTTTAAAACTTAATTTAGTACCCCAAATAAATTCCACAATTCTGCTGAAATCTGGAATTCAAATCTTTATTCCAGCCAAATTTGCATTTTCACCAAATAAAATCCACAGATGTTCATCCAGTGAAACTCTACCAAGTTATTCCCCTATGTTCCCTCTGCTGGCAGTAATTTTTCCCAAGCCTAAATTCCAAATTAAGAACATAAAATATTAGGTGCAAAATCCCTGCATTGAGTTGGACAGCAGCTAATCACTCTCTGATGCCATCTTTGCTTTTTCACCACAATTAAACCATAGCAAACCAAGTCTTGCCAATTGACCAGTGGAAAAATCAAGAACCCCTCTGTCTCTAGGATTTTTGGGCTGAATTAACGTCATCTTCTAACCTGCCCAAACAAGGGAGAAACAACTTGAATGCAACAGCCTAGGACTTAGTTTCTGACCCTGTCTCCTTGTCTCTCTCTCTGACCGGTGGACCCCACCAACCCTGGACCCACTTGACAGCCTCACAGCCTTGCCAGCTAGCCGACCACCGCTGAGGAGCCGCGCCACGCGTCGGAGTGCTTCACCTCGGCGAAGACCGCGCCGTGGTCGTCCTCGCTCTGTCCGACCTTGCTTATTTGAGAGGCCGTCGCGCCCACAGAGAGATTGTCCTCCCCACATTGCGTTCTCCACAAAGAACCGGCCTGAAAACTACTGGGACGCCGGGAACACCGTCGTCTTCCTCAGCGCCAGCGAGATCCTTGCCGTCGCGCCACTTCTCCGACAAGCCTCACCACAAACCGAGCTCGGGAACGTGATCATCACACCATGCCTGATCCATTTTGGTCATTCCCCTCCCATGCCGAGCAGGTCGAGTTTGCCGTCGCTGCCGTTGTTGCCTCTGGACGCCGCCGCTAGGGTTGTCGCTGTTCCGGCGAGCTCCAGTGACTCCAGCCAGAGCCACCTCGCTGCTAGCATCTTCTTGAACCTAGGAGCCAGACGCCTCAACCAATCGCCACCGTGACGCCGTGTACCAGTAGATCGAGCCCGTCTTCTTCCTCTCGGTGAACACACCGCCGTCGTCGATTCGCCGTTTCCGGTGAGCCATTGTCCGATTCCTTGCTCTAGTGATCTCCCTAGGTCTCAACTAACCCGGCCGATGCCCTTGCTCAGCCACCCGTGGACCGGAGTCCGACGCCGACGTGCCACCAACGATTTCCGCTGCCGCTAGGACGATTCACGTGTCGCTGCCCTCGTCCAAACCTCGCCAGCCTTCGCAAGACCTTGGTGAGCTTTCTGGAGGTCCTTGGGAGCCCATGCATGCCTGCACTTAAATGGGAATGGGTTGCATCGTTAGATGTTTCTACATCGCGAAACACTCCGCCGCTTGTGCCATCACCGCCGACGATTCCGACCACCATAGCTCATGAAACCACTACTCGTAGATTCGTCGTGGACCGGATTGCATTTCTTGTATTAGCCGCATCGTGCGAAACCCTGTAGAATGCCGCCGGCGCCGGTGAGAACCTCGTCGGGCCGCCGTCGCTCTGCTTTGCCAGCCGCGCGCCGTCGCCATTCACTGACATGCCGGACCCACAGATTAGAGCGCGAGGACCTAATTAAAATATGATTAAAACTTGAAGTATTGATTAGCAAGAACGTCTGTCTCTTACATGTGGACCCAAGAACGAATATGTTATAACCCTAAAACTGTAGGACTCTTAACGAAGTCGCCACGGCACATGGCCGAGGACCGCGGGATCTAATCCCTGGAACCCGAGGGGCCTCTATGCAAAAGATGTTACGCTGACATGTTGGCCTAATCGACTTAAAATCCGGAAAAGTAAATAAAAATGCTTATAGCTTTATCTGTTGAACTGAAAAATTGAATAAACTTGTAAAATGCATAATAAATTCATCTTAACTCTAAATGGAGCAAACTAAAATTTTTTGGAACCAAAAAAATGTGTTCTTTATTCCTGTGAACTAAAACTTGGCTCAACCAGTACATAAATGACCTCTAAAATTTGTATAATAGATAGATGGATTATTTAAGGTATAAAATATGTTGGAAATTCTAAAATTCATAGAAAATTCATATTAACTCCAAATGAGGTGAATCAAGTTGTAGTAAACTCATAAAATTGTGCTCTATTTTCCTGTGAATCTGAATTTGACAAAACTACCTCCTAAAATACTCTAAAAGTCTGTGTAACATATAAATACCGTATTTCACGTATAAAACCTATAAAATCAATATCTCCCACATACAAATTGATAAAATGGAAATTCTTTCACATACATATAAATACCATAGACGAGAGGGATTGTGTTGCCGACCAGGTTGAAGAAGCTAAACAAGGCAAGTCCTTTCCCCACTTCCTTTGACCAATTTGATCCTATGTTTTGGGAATAAATATTTTGATTGTAAATATGCATGCGTATTTATAACGTATAGTATTTGAAATGTGGTTAAATGGTAGATATGACCCAATTGCTGCATGATCCACCTCTGATGCTTGGTATCCTACTGTTTGTAACCATAGGAGGGATTAGAGTACTGTCCAAGTGCTCAAATGTGTATTAAAATGATTAATATGCCACTATATGCTTAGATATGCTTCTAGAATTGCTAAATAATATTATGGTCACTTTATACCCTTCAGAATGGGCATTTTTATATTTCTGAACAGAGGTGTATCCTCTGAATAATTGTGAACTAAAATGATGAAAAATTGTTTTAAGACTTGGGCAGCAAGTGGTATACATATGGTGTTTGTTGTATACCGATAGGGGGAGTGTTCGCCTGAGTCGATTAAGGACCGAACTCAATATCATATTCTTATATTTGTAGTACGACCACATGTGCTAGTATAGGATGGCAATAGCTCACTAAGTTGCTTATTATTTAGCCTTACATTTTGGTAGGCCGGAGTAGTATGGGTTATGTTGTTGTATTAATTCAGAGGAGCTACCTATGAGACCTGTAATGGTTAGGCGCCTAAATTTGTCCAATACAACGCGTAGTGCCTCGTTGGGAAACGGGTTGGTTTGCCGCCACGGTGTTAGGTTCAAAGCGAGGGCCCGCTACCTAATGGTTCTAGGTCATTCCTAGGGTTGATTCTCACTTACCGTTACTGGTGCAAGGCTAAGTTTTGAGCAATGGAAGGGCTATGTCGTGAGTAGTAAACCGGGTACCTTTGGTATCGCGTGCCATGCTTTGCATGATTACTATATCGCGTCGTGTGGGTAAAGTGTACATACTCTACAGAGTTAAAACTAATCGATTAGCCGTGCTCACGGTCAGGAGCGACATAGTTGTGCCTATTGAGTATAGTTTTATGATTTATGAACTTGTTTATGAAAATGGGACATGGATGGATGATTTACTTTATTTATGGATATATGATGATGAAATTATTAGCTTGATACCATGGAGGGCAGCAGGCGTGATATTATGTTGTTGCTATGTTGAGCACAATGATCTACTTCTGTACATGTTTTAAATGCTTTAATAACTGCCGTTGCAAAACCTTGCGAACTAAAATTTGCTTTACACTAAAATAAGCCTACAAATAGCCTTCCTTTGAATGTAGCTTGCATGTATGATAGGTTTGACATTGCCAATACATTATGTTCATAATATACTGAGTCTTGCTTCGTTTTGTGTATGTTTTGTGTAGACTTTGATGTAGGTGAGATGTATGATAGTGTTGAGTGCTCTGCGGGTGACGCCGATTTTCAGGATGGTTCTAACTAGGGGACTACCCCTAGTCGGTTTGCCTATGTGGGATGGGTAGACACACATTCTGCTGAACTTAAATAATTTGGCTGGTTGGCCTATGTAATAGTTAGTTGTACTCTATGTTTTCTATCTGTACTCGTACTACCTTTTATTTGGATGTCAATGCTTTGAAGAAAGTGAAAGGCTAGTCACTTTCCTGGGTGCTAGCTGAGCATGAGTATGGGCTTGGATCAATTAAGATATTTGCTTAATAGCAGCTTGGGTTCGAGTCCTCTGTGGTATGTACTCGTTTGGTCGCCGCCATCGAGTGGTTGGCGGGCATACCTTGGGGAGGGGGGGAAGGGGACTGGCAAGGCTATTTTGTTGAGTATCTCATTTGTTCCCAGTTCGACGCTTTAAGTTTGTGTCGTGTTTGTCATTTGCGTCGTCAAGTTTGCTTTGAGGTGTGGTGGTTACAGTATTTATTCGGTTTTATTTGAGACCCCACCACTCCAAAAATTAGCGTTGACGTGACGAGTTGCAAAATACGGTACAAGTCTTAGGGTGTCCACACGATGCCTCAGCTGACCGAGCCATGTTGCCTCCTCTCTCGTGCTACCGCTCGTGCCACAGTTGCAACCAAACCCAGCCGCGTTGCCATCATCTCAGCCCAGCCACGCGCGCGTCCCCGTCCTCAGCATCGCACCATCCACACCGCGATGTGGCGGCATCCGCAAAAACCAACAAAGCACTGTTGTATCCCCTCTTTCCCGCTGAGCCACCATCACATTGCCGGATATCTATGCCATCTCTCCTGGTTTCTGTCGGTGCCATGTGCCCCGGGTACTTCATGAGAAGCATTTGGGCCACTCGGACAAAGGATGGGCCTAACCTTGTAATTAGGGATACAATAGGACTCACCATACATAACCTTGTACGACAAGGATAAGATACAGTCCTAATCGAGAACGTTGTATTCCTAGAAGGAAATCCCTTGGTCGGAGTCCGACTAGGATTCCTACTTTGTAACTCTGTCCCCTGGTATATAAGGGGAGGCAGGGCGCCCCCTGAGGGCAACTCATACAATCTCACCAGATAAACTTCAAAGGCAATATAGCACAACTGGACGTAGGGTATTACCTCATCTCGAGGGTCTGAACCAGTATAAATTGTTTGTGTTCCTTTACAGTCCATTAAGTTTAGGTCTCACGAGTAGCCCTATATATTTATTGCCGATACAAAACATCGATAGTTGGCGCGCCACGTAAGGGCACCAGCGAGATCATCTTCGACAAGCTTGATGGATTCAACTACCGGAGTCGACGATATCAACTTCTTTCCTGGGCAAACAATCACCTTCGGGAGCCTCGACTTTGTCACTGACAAGTTCGGCAGCCTCACCCTGGCTGACTTGGATCCGATCCGATCGACTAGGGACCAAGCTGACTCCGCGCTAGTCGGCCCACGCAACACTGCAACAACCCTCGTCGACATGCTGCGGCAATCTTCAACATGCTCGGGTCTCGGGACAACTCTCTCCTTCGGTGTTTGACTCGGACTCGACCTCGAGCCAGCCGAGATTGGGCCAAGAAAGGAAGAGATCGTTAGTCTCCCATTTGGACTCGGCGACGCCACAGATATTCTCAATCAACATCGGACGCGGCAAAACCGATCCCCTAGAGTTCAACTTGGGTACGGCCCAGAGCCGCTCGAGATTGGATCTAAGGAGGTCAGAATTGTCATCACACCCATCAACTACTCTAACTCCAACTCTAAGTCGGACAGCAGTTCAGATTGTAGTTCGGCAAGCTTCTCTTCCCGCCGCGAAGTCTTCATGGCGTCCAAAGGTTCTACTCCTACTCAGAAGGCACGCCGACTATGCGAGCCACAAGAGGAGGAGGCCCGCCGACTGCGAGAACAACAGGAGGAAGAAGCAAGATGCCTTTATGCCCGCAACGACGACCTGCGCAGGGCTGGGCGGACTGCTCAGCAACAAATCCTCCAAACCCGAGTCGGCGACCATGACGTCTTCGTTACGCCTCAGCAGAATGTCGTAGCCGCTGCAACTCTGCTGGACACATTCCAATTTGGGCCTGATCACCAGGCCACCCCGACTATAGCAAGGATAAAAGCCATGATTACCGCTGCTGCATGTCAGCAACAACAACAGTCGAGTGTACCCTCATACCGACCAACCAGTCGGCATCTCCAACGGTAATCTCATCCGCCTCGACGTGACGCCGAGTTGCCGGCTCCAGTCAGTCGCACACGGAGTCACGCCAGACGTCACTCGGCAACCCCAACAACGACCGGTGGCGTCAAAACAACCGTCGGAGCAACCAGGATCTCCGAGGCCGATTGCAGCGTGACCTTCGGCAGGACATCAACGCACGGTGCCACGAACAAGAGGAAGATGAGCAGCGCCGACTAGAAGACGAGAACGAGCGCTTCGGCCTCCACCACGAGCAATTCCACCGCCGCAGTTGGAGTCGGAGTCCTCGTGCAGATGAAGGAGTATCGGCCTTCACCAAAGAGCTACAGCAGGTCGACTGGCCGACAGGTTTTAAGCCGATTGGGATTGAGAAATACGACGGGAAGACCAATCCTGAGTCCTGGCTCACGGTCTACACTCTAGCAATCCGAACAGTCGGAGGAGATCACAAAGCCATGGCTAACTACCTCCTAGTCGCTCTGGCCAACTCGGCCAGGACATGGCTAATAGGACTTCCGAAGAAGTCAATCGGCTCCTAGGGAGAACTCTGGGAACGCTTTATCGCCAACTTCCAGGGAACTTATGATAGGCCATCTTTGGAACACGATCTATATCAGCTGCACCAAAGGAAGAACGAGTCTCTGCGCAAGTTCATCAAGAGGTTTTTTGAAAAGCGAAATTTGATCCTAATGATCAAGGACGAGGTCGTCATCGCGGCCTTCCGCAAGGGAGTCAAAGATGCTCCGTTCATTGCCAAGTTCACCCGAAAACCTCCTCCTTCTGTTAATGCCCTTTTTGATATGGCGAACAAGTACGCCGACTTGGCTGACGCAGTCGTTTAGGTCTTCGACAACAAAAAAGAGCCCCAACAGAAGGACAAGAAAGACAACGACGGGCCAACACAGAACAAATCCGGCAGCCACAAGCGAAAGTCGGATAACATGGTGGCCACCGTAGAGCGTACTTGGCCGCGATCCCCGAGGAACAACGAATACCAGAAAGTGAGGAACGGGCCATGCCCCTTTCATCCAAAGGGTAAGCACGCGGCTAAGGATTACTTCATGCTTAAGAAGTTTGCTTCCGAGCAGGCTTCAACATTTGGCGCCGATAAATATAAGCCAGATTCGGGCACAGCCAGGGATTACCAAGATCCCTAGGCCGAGCTCAGCCACATCTTTGGAGGGCCGTCCGCATATGAGTCCAAGGGGAAGCAAAAGCTTACAGCATGCGAAATCAACTCGGTCTCCGCAGTAGACGCCCCCAATACCTGCGTTGGTCAGAAACCCCGATAACGTTTGACCGCACAGATCATCCCGATCGGGTTACTCACCCAGGACGCTATCCACTTGTCCTGGACCTGGTCGTCAGGAGCATCAAGTTGAAGAAGGTTCTTATTGATGGAGGCAGCGCTCTCAACATTCTATTCGCCAAAACTCTAGACGAGATGAAGATCCCCCGTTGAGAGCTACAGCCGAGTACAGCGCCCTTCCACGGGGTAATCCCCTGCCTATCTTCTACTCCACTCGGATAGATAACTCTACCAGTCACTTTTGGCACGCAGGATAACTTCCGCACAGAGAGTATCTATTTTGAGGTTGCCAACTTTGAGACAGCATATCACGCTATACTCGGATGGCCAGCGCTAGCCAAGTTCATGGCGGTGCCACATTATACCTACATGATGCTTAAGATGCCAAGGCCAACCGGAGTTCTTTCCCTTCACAACGATGTCAAGCAAGCCTTCACCTATGACAAGGAGAGCTGCAAGCTGGCTCAATCTTAAGAAGTGGCAGTCGGACGCAACAGCATTCAGCTATCTGCTACAACTCATGTTGAGGACGATCAGGTTCCGGCCAAGAAAGCAGCAAAATTGGGAATTTCAGCGGATTCTGAAACCAAAAAGATCCCCCTGGACCCTACCGACACCGACCCCTCCAAAACTGCTCTAGTTGGGACCGGACTTGACCCCAAATAGGAAAACACGCTCGTCACCTTCCTCCAGGTGAACAGGGATATATTTGCTTGGAAACCTTCCGATATGCCTAGTGTACCTAGGGAGGTGATCGAGCATTCCCTCAATGTCAAGCCGGACGCCAAGCCAGTCAAACAACGGCTACGGCGCTTCGCATAGGACTGCAAAGATGCTATTCGGGAGGAGATAACCAAGCTCCTTGTAGCCAGGTTCATCAAAGAGGTCTACCACCCGGACTGGCTGGCAAACCTAGTCCTAGTCCAGAAGAAGAATGGTAAATGGCGCATGTGCATCGACTACACCGACTTAAACAAGGTGTGCCCCAAAGATCCATTTGGTCTACCCAGAATAGATCAGGTGGTGGATTCAACTGCGGGGTGCGAACTTCTCAGCTTTCTTGACTGTTACTCGGGATATCACTAAATCAGCCTTAAGGAGGAGGACTGACTGAAGATTTCTTTTATCACGCCGTTTGGAGCATACTGCTACATCACTATGCCATTCGGGTTGAAAAACGCTGGAGCAACATATCAACGAGCAATTCAGCGGTGTCCACACACTTAACTCGGGCGAAATATGGAGGCATATGTCGATGACGTGGTAATCAAGATGAAATTCAGGGAAGACCTCTTCGCTGACTTGGAAGAAACTTTTCAAAACCTTCGGAGATTCAAGATGAAGTTGGATCCGAAAAAGTACGCTTTCAGTGTACCATCCGGCAAGCTACTCGGCTTCATTGTATCACATTGAGGCCAATCCAGAAAAAATTAACTTTATCATGAACATGGCACCCCCAACTAGCTAGAAGGACATCCAAAAGCTAATAGGGTGCATGGCAGTGCTCAACCGATTCATCTCCTGACTTGGTGAATGGGGCATGCCTTTTTTCAAACTACTAAAGAAGGTAGACAATTTTCAATGGACACCTGAAGCCCAGCAAGCCTTCGAAGACTTTAAAAATTTTCCCACGTCACCACCAGTGTTGGCGTCACCTATGCCCTAGGAACCGCTAATGTTATACTTGGCGGTAACCACTTAGGTAGTCAGCACGGTGCTGGTAGTCGAGAGATCCGAGCCAAGTCATATACAGAAAATTCAACGGCCAATCTACTTCATTAGTGAGGTCCTAGCTGACTCCAAGATGAGGTATCCTTAGGTCCAGATTTTGTTATATGGCCTACTCATCACTGTCTGGAAGTTGGTGCACTATTTTCAGTCGCATCAAGTCGCCGTTGCCACGACATATCCACTCGGGGATGTCCTACACAATCGCGAGGCCATCGGCCGAATCGCTAAATGGGCACTCGAGTTAATGGCATTTGACATCATTTTTCAACCACGGATAGTAGTAAAATCTCAAGCTCTAGCTGACTTTGTGGCCAAGTGGATAGAAGTTTAGACGACTACAATCACGGACAAGCTAGAGCACTGGACGATGTACTTCGATAGTTCTCTACAGATCAGCGGCGCGGGGGCTGGTGTTGTGTTGACATCACCCACCGTCGAAAAACTCAAGTACGTCCTCCAGATTCACTTTTAGGCTTCCCACAATGTCGCCGAGTGTGGAGGCCATGGGCCCCGGGTACCTCATGACAAGCATATGGGCCACTCAGACAGAGGATGGGTTTAGCCTTGTAATTAAAGATATGATAGAGCATGGCAGACTTGGCCTTGTACGATAAGAAATATACAGTTCTAGTCGGACAAGTTATATCTCTAAGAGAAGATCCCTTGGCCATAGTCCAGCTGGGACTCCTACTTTGTAACCCTGTCCCCCAGTATATAAGGGGAGGCAGGGCGCCCCTTGAGGGCAGAAGCTCATACGTAGAGATTCATCAGAATCATACATCCTCAAAGGAATGCATCACAACTGGACATAGGGTATTACCTCACATCGAGGGCCTGAACTAGTATAAACTCTCTTCGTGTTCCTTTGTAATCCATTAAGTTTCGGTCTGACGGCTAGCCCCATATTATTATTGCCGGTGTAAAACATCGACAGTTGGCGCGCTAGGTAGGGGCTTTGCCGAGATCAATCTCAACAAGCTCGATGGATTCGACAAACAGAGTTGACGATAGCAACTTCGCCCCTGGTGACATAATCACATTCGGGAGCCTCGACTTTATTGCCGACACGTTCGGCAATCTCACCTTGGCCAACTCGGACCCGATCCGGCCGGCCGGGGAACCAGCCGACTCCGTGCTAGTTGGCCCACATGATGCCGCAGCAACCCTCATCGACTTGCTGCGGCAATCTTCCACTTGTCCAGGTCTCGGGACAACTCTCTCCTTCGGTGTCCGACTCGGATTCAGCCTTGAACCGGCCGGGATCGGGCGAGGAAGGGGGGAGATCGTCAATCTCCCATGCAGACTCGGCGACGCCGCGGACATCTACAATCTACACCGGACGCGGCAGACCCGATCCGCTACGGTTCAGTTCGAACGCGGCCTAGAGCTGCTCAGGATTGGATCTAGGGAGGTCGGAGTTGTCATCACCTCGATGAACTACTCAGACTCCGACTCCAAGTCGGACTCAAGTTCGAACACCAGTTCGGGCAACAGTCTGGCGAGTTTCCTTCTGCCCCATGAAATCTTCATGGCTTCAACCCCTCCACCGGAGGTGCGCCGAGTACAAGAGCAGCAAGAAGAGGAAGCTCACCGACTGTGACAACAAGAGGAGGCCAAACGCGAAGTCCGCAATGATGAGCTACATAGGGTTGGGCGCACCGCCCAGCAACAAATCCTCCAAATGAGACTCGGCGACCACGACGTCTTCGTCACGCCTTAATAGAACATCGTGGCCGCTGCAACCTTACTAGACACGCTCCAGTTCGGGCCTGATCACCAGGCCACCCCGATGATAGCAAGGATCAAAGCCATGATTACAGCTGCTGCATGTCAGCAGCACCAACAGTTGGGCGACACACTAATACCGACCAACCGGTCGGGTTCCCCAGCGGCGGTCTCATCTGCATCGGCATGACGTCGGGCGGCCGGCTCAAGTCAGCCGCACGTAGAGTCACGCCAAACATCTCTTGGCAAAAATGCGCCTTTGGTGTGCCATCCGGAAAGCTCCTCGGCTTCATCGTATTGCATCGAGGCATCGAGGCCAATCTAGAGAAAATCAACGTCATCATGAACATGGCACCCCCGACTAGCCAGAAGGACGTCTAGAAGCTGACAGGCTGCATGGCGGCACTCAACTGGTTTATCTCCCGACTAGGCGAAAGGGGTATGCCATTTTTCAAACTACTGAAGAAAGCAGATAACTTTCAATGGACGCCCGAAGCCCAACAAGCCTTCGAATACTTCAAATAATTTCTCACATCACCACCAGTGTTGGCATCACCTATGCCCCAAGAGCCGTTAATGCTATATCTGGCGTCAACTACTCAGGTAGTCAGCACGGTGGTGGTGGTCGAACGATCCGAGCCGGGTCACATTCAGAAAATACAACGGCCAGTATACTTCGTCAGCGAGGTCCTAGCCGACTCAAAGATGAGATATCCTCAGGTCCATAAGCTACTATATGGCCTACTCATCACTGTCCGGAAACTGGTGCACTACTTCCAGTCGCATCAAGTCACGGTGGTAATATCGTATCCACTCGGGGACGTCCTGCACAACCACGAGGCCACTGGCCGAATCGCTAAATGGGCGCTCAAGTTGATGGCATTCGACATTACCTTTCAGCCACGGACAGCAATCAAATCACAAGCTCTAGCCGATTTTGTAGCCGACAGAAGTTCAGGCGACTACAACAACAGACAAGCTAGAGTACTGGACAATATACTTCGACGGTTCTCTATGGATCGGCGGCGCCGGGGCCGGCGTCATATTGACATCACCCACTAGTGAAAAACTCAAGTACGTTCTCCAGATCCACTTCCTGGCTTCCCACAATGTCGCCGAGTACGAGGCACTCATCCACGGGCTCCGCATCGCTATACCACTTGGCATCCGTCGACTGGTTGTGCGTGGAGATTCTCAACTCGTGGTGAACCAAGTCATGAAAGACTGGACATGTCTCGACGATACCATGGCGGTGTACTATCAGGAGGTCAGAAAGCTGGAAAACAAGTTCGACGGGCTAGAGATAACACATGTCTTACGACAATAGAGCGATGCTGCAGACGAATTGGCAAACATGGGATCTAAGCGAGAAGTGGTCCCGACTGGGATCTTTGTCGAGCAACTAATGGAGCCATCAGTCAAAAAGAAACTAGTGCCAGAATAGTCGGGAGATGAACCTACCCCGGCAACAGACGAAGTACTGATAATATCTCAAGATTGGTGGACTCCTGTTCTCAAATTCCTCCTGGACAATGAACTCCCAGAAGATCGCAGCGGAGCCGAATAAATCAAACGTCGAAGCAAATGTTTCCTAGTAGTTGGAGAAGACCTGTACCGCAGAAGCGCATCCGGAATCCTCATGCGCTGCGTCACAACTGAGGAGGGCAAGCAGATCCTGCAATCGATCCACTTGGGCATATGTGGCAACCACGCCGCATCCAGAACATTAGTTGGAAAGGCTTATAGACAGGGATTTTTCTGGCCAACAGCAGTAACAAATGCTAAAGACATAGTTTGCACATGTGAGGGTTGTCAATTCTATGCACCACAAACAAATCTTCCAACCCAAGAACTCCAAACAATCCCAATCTCTTGGCCCTTTGCAATATGGGGGCTTGATATGGTCGGGCCTTTCAAGAAAGCGCCAGGAGGGTTCACACACTTGTTCGTCACGGTGGATAAATTCACAAAGTAGATTGAGGCAAAACCCGTTGCTACCATAACAGCGGCATGAGCAAAGGATTTCATCATGAGTATATTATACCGATTCGGGGTTCCTAACCGCATCATAACAAACAACGGTACTCAGTTCACTGGTGACGTATTTCAAGATTTTTATGACGACTTCGGCATCAAGATCTGTTATGCGTCTGTGGCATACTTGCGGAGCAATGGGCAGGTTGAGCGTGTCAATGACATGGTCTTACAAGGTATCAAGCTCAGGATATTCGACCGACTACAACCATATGCAGGGCGGTGGGTACAAGAACTCCCATCTGTTCTCTGGTCTCTCAGAACCACGGTTAGTCGGACAATAGGGCAATCCCCTTTCTTCCTGGTCTATGGTGCCGAAGCTGTGTTACCAACCGAGTTAGAGTTCGGCTCTCCACGAGTTGGGGCTTACTCAGAAGACATATCCAACAATACCCGATTGGTCGAATTAGATCAGTTGGAAGAAGCGAGGGACATCGCAATAATCTAGTTGGCATGGTATCTTCAAGGCCTGCGTCATTATCACAGTCGAAATGTCCGTGGCCACGCCTTTTTGGTCGGGGATCTTGTCTTGAGAAAAATACAAACCACCAAAGACAGGCTTAAACTATCCCCAATATGGGAAGGACCGTTTATTATTGCCGAAGTCACACGGCCAGGCGCCTACCGACTGAAGACCGAAGATGGTGCCCTCGTCAGCAACTCATGGAATATAGAACAGCTACGTCCTTTCTATACCTGAGTTTCATATTCTCCCATGTGTATAGTTTTCTCTGACTCACTACGCCGCTTGTTTCAATTGAGTAGTGAGTCGGGGGCTGCATGTATTATATATCCTTTGTCAATAATATACGAGCTTGTTTTACTTAAGTTATGAAGTTTTACAATGACTTTGTTATATTTATCCGAGTATAGCTTTCTGCGGTGAACGATTTTATTAGGTTCCTATAGACTAACTCGGCGTAGACTACATAGTCAGGTAAAGCTAATGATAACTAAGTAAAGTCTCAGAGCTCGGTGGCATGGCACATATGTTTACACATGTCTTACAAAAGATTTATTTACAACCGACTGCATGATGGATTGTTCTTACATTCCTAGGTCCCTGGTGATCGTCTCTGCAGTCGGCCTCGCCTGGGTTATCAGTTCTAGCGCCTCCTCAGGTGTTGTCTCCTCGGCAAATCCCTCACCGATGGCCTCAAGATCTACCCTGGGTTAGATCGACTTGGTCATCGTGAGGGTCTGGGCCACGCCAACAACAACACGCTCATCTGAGTGACCTCGGCATAGGCGCAGGAGCCCCGTCAGCACTGCCGTGCGCCAGAGCAATCGGGGCCGAGCCCCGCCGGCGCGCGCGGCTAGTGACGGCGCGCGTGGCCCGATGGTCGCTGCTGGCTGCCATCTGGCATGGCGGAGGGCTGCGGCGAGCGGTGGGAGAGATGGGGAATCCAACGGGGTGCTCACCGAGAGGCGACAACGACGGGAAAGCAACCAACAGTGGTGAACAGAGGAGTTAGGTAGCGGCGTGGTTTGAGAAGGTGGCGACGACGGCGTCCCAATGGTGTTTGACGGCAACGGAGGGGCGGACGTTGATGAGGGGGCCCTGGAGCACATGTGGAAGGGAGTTAGGGGGTGAAGAAATCGCGCAGAGGCGGTGGATTTTCACGGCCGAAGGCCCGCGATGACGCTCACCGAGGGGGACAATGGCGGAAGGGGGGCTCCGGTGGAGTAGGGACCTGTGGGGGTGGCGGCCTAGGTGCTCTAGCACACGGCGGTGCTGGCGGTGGTGAGATACAGGCTCGGTGGCAACTACAGCGGCGGCGAAGAGCAGCTAGAATCGACGGAGCGCAGTGGCGGCTCAGGACACGAGGGGCTGGAGAGCTCGGTAGGTGGGGGCAATTGAGGGGAAGAGAGAGAGCGGAGCATGAGGAGGGTTTTTATGCCCTTGGCCACGGGAGATCATGGCCGAGTCGGCCGAATTCCACGGGCAGTGGGGCAGCGGCGCTGGTGGGGTTTGGCGAAATTTGCTCGGGGGCATGCGCGAGAGGGGCAGAGACGTAGGGGAGTGGCGCGGGGATGCGGTCCACGCCATTTGAGTCGAGGGACGAGGCGCGAGGATGCGGCAATAGGCAAAAATCCGACGGCGGGCGGGAGTTTTCCCCTCCAGCCGATTCGGCCAAAGGAGGAAGACGACCCTAACATGTAGGTCCCGACCCCACATGTCAGTGGCCCGGGCGAGTGGCAACGGCTGGCGGGCAGGGCCTAGATGACAGTGAGGGAGGTGGGGAAAACGGGGTGCGCGAGACTGACGGGCGAGGCCCAGCAATTGGTGAGGGACGGGAGAGGAGGCGTGCGGGCGAGTGGGCCACGGAGCAGGCCGGGAATAGGGACGGCCCACGGCCTAGGGGAAAAGAAAAGAGAAAAAGAGGAAAGAGGGAAAGGAAAAATGAAGAAAAAGATTTCTAGGAGGTTTTTAAATTTGACAACATGTTTTGAATTATTCAAAATACTTTCAGTGCTCTAAAAATTCCAATAAAAATCCTGTTAGTGTATTTTGGCAAGAGGAACACAGGAAAAATATTCCCAGCCATGGTGGATTGTTATTTTGTATTTTCACCATTAATTAATTTCCTTTGCCTTATTTCAATAATTTCTTTGAGTATTTTTCTTGGGTATATTTTGTGTGGCTCTATTAAGAGGAAATCTCAGGGTGTGACAAACCTACCCCCTTAAACAGAATCTCATCCTCGAGATTCGGAAGAGCTGGCAAAGAGGTGTGGATGGGCGGACTTCAATTCATCCTCTCGCTCCTAGGTAGCCTCTTCCTCAGAATGATGGCTCCACTGTACCTTGTAGAATCTGATCACTCTACTCCTGGTGTTTCTTTTGATGATCTCCAAAGTTCGGATTGGCCTCTCCACGTAAGTGAGGTCCTCCTGGATTTCGATCTGCTACAGATCGGCTTGTTCTGCTGGTACCATCAGACATTTCTTTAATTGGGACATGTGGAACACATCATGTATGCCTGCCATTGAAGCTAGGAGGTCCAATTGATACAGGACTTCGCCCTTGCAAGCTAGGACCTGGTAGGGTCCCACGAAGCATGGCGCTAACTTCTCTTTGGTTTGGAACCTGCATACACCTCAGAGTGGAGTGATGCGAAGGTACACATAGTCTCCTTCCTCAAAGCTTAGGTCTCTGCGGCGGTTGTCGGCATAGCTCTTCTGTCTAGACTGAGCTGTCTTCAATCTTTCCCGAATAATAGCCACTTTCTCCTTAGCTTCTTTGAGTGCATCTGTCCTGAATACTTGACGTTCGCCGGTCTGATCCCAGAAGAGAGCTGTATGGTACTTCCTGCCATACAAGGCTTCAAACGGTGCCATTTGCAGACTGGCTTGGTAGCTGTTGTTGTACGAGAACTCAGCATAGGGCAGACTCTTATCCTAGGCCCCACCGAAGTATAATGCACATGCTCTTAGCATGTCCTCCAATATTTGATTGACTCTTTTTAGTCTGTCCATCTGTCTGTGGATGGTAGGCCGCGCTGAAATTCAGTCGGGTCCCTAGTTCCGCTTGTAGCTTCTGCCAAAATTTGGAAGTGAACTAGCTTCCGCGGTCGGACACGATCCTTTTGGGTACTTCGTGTAAACACATTATGTGGCCCATGTAGAGTTCTGCCAGTCTCTTACCCGAGTAGGTCGTGTGCATAGGGATGAAATGAGAGACCTTGGTGAGTCGGTCAATGATCACCCAGATCGAATCATATCTTGAAGATGTTCGGGGCAAACCGGTGATGAAGTCCATCCCGATCTCTTCCCATTTTCACTCTGGGACCCTGAGCGGTTGTAGAAGTCCTGCGGGCCTCTGTTCAGCTTTGACTCGCTGGCACACAAATTCTGCTATCTCACTTCTCATGCTGGCCCACCAAAACTTTGTCTTAAGATCTTGGTACATTTTAGTGCTTCCGGGGTGAATGGAGTACTGCGTCTCATGAGCTTCCTGGAGTATCAGATCCTTGAGTTCCTTGTTTTCTAGGACACATAACCGTTCTCCCATCTAGACCGTCCCATGTTCGTCCTCCGTGAAACCTTGGGCCCTTCCAACTCTCATGTTCTTCTTAAGCTCTTTAATCTCGAGGTCGTTTGCTTGCGCCTCACGAACTTGATCGAAGAGTGTAGGTTGGGCCTCTAGGGCTGCCATGAATCCGGGGCCAACGATGCCTAGATTCAAGTATTCGAAGTCTTGCTGGACTTCCTCGCACAGTGTCTCTGCTCGAGCAGCGTTGCAGTAACTCTTCCTGCTCAGGGCATCTGCTACCACGTTAGCCTTGCCCGGGTGGTAGTGTATTCCCACATCGTAATCTTTAATTCACTCCAGTCACCTTCTTTGACGGAGGTTCAGGTCGGGCTGGATAAATATGTACTTCAGCCTATTGTGGTCCGTTTAGATCTCACTGCGGTTACCGATGAGGTAATGCTGTCAAATCTTCAAAGCACGAACCAATGCTGCTTGTTCCAGGTCATGCGTCAGGTAGTTGCCCTCGTGGGGACGCAACTGGTGAGACGCGTAGGCTACGACTCTGCCCTCTTGCATCAACACACATCCAAGCCCTTGGCGGGATGCGTCGCAATACACCTGGAAGTCCTTCTTGGGGTCTAGCAAGATCAAGACTGGCGCAGACACTAGCCTCTTTTTGAGCTCCTCAAAGCTACAGTTGCACTCGGCTGTCCAGACAAACTTCACATCTTTCTTTAGCAACTGTGTCATGGATCTCGCAATCTTCGAGAAGTTTTTGATGAACCGGTGGTAATAACCCGCAAGTCCAAGGAAACTCCGCACTTGTGTCACTGTCTTGGGCGGTTTCTAATTAGTAATTGACTCCATGTTTGTCAGATCCACGGCCACTCCCTGAGTGGTGATGACGTGCCTGAGGAACTGCACTTCGTTCAGCCAGAAGTCGCACTTGCTAAACTTGGTGTACAGCTGGTGCTCTCTTAACTTCTCGAGAATCAACCAGAGGTGCTGTTCAGGTTTTTTTGCTGACTTCGAGTAGATGAGGATGTCATCGATGAAAACCACCACAAATTTGTCTAGAAACTCCATAAACACCTTGTTCATCAGGTTCATGAAGAAACCTGGTGCATTCGTTAGTCCAAAGGACATAACGGTGCATTTGTACAACCCATACTAAGTGGTGAAAGCCGTCTTCGGAATATCCTCTTCCCGGATTCTCAGCTGATGATATCCTGATCGCAGGTCTATCATGGAAAAGATGGTGGCTCCCTCCAACTAATCGAAGAGATCGTCAATCCTTAGTAAGGGATACTTGTTCTTGATGGTTACGTCATTTAGTGCGCGATAGTCCACGCACATCCATTTTGTTTTGTCTTTCTTTTCCACAAAAATGACTGGTGCACCCCAAGGTGACGTGCTTGGTCAGATGTAGCCCTTCTGTAGCGGATCGTCAACTTGCTTCTTGACTTCCGCCATCTCGTTTGGTGCCATTCTGTAGGGCGTTTTATATATTGGGGCCGTTCCTGGTGCCAGATCGATCCTAAACTCAATCTCTCTTTTTGGTGACATTCCTGGTAGATCTTTAGGAAAAAGTCCGGATATTCCCTTACTATCATAATGTCCTCCATCATTCTGTCTGATTTCTTTCCACTTTCAGGCTGTTCCTCGGATGCAACTTGATTCAAACTCACCTCCCGACTCTGTGGCACTGGTGCCTCGAAGGTAACCACCTTTCCTTGTGGACTAGTCACTATAATGGTGCGGTCGGCATAGTTGATCACTCCTCTGTACTGGGTCAACCAATCCATCCCTAGGATGACATCTAGGTCTTTGGATTCTACGAGCTTGAGATTGGTTAGAAAAGGAGATCCTTGGATTTCTAGGTTCACTGAGGGACTATAGTGAGCTGTGGTCCTACGGTTCCCAGGGATGTGAACTCGCATGGGGATCTTAAGTTCTACTTCTGTCGATGCTTTGCACCGGCAATAAAACTATGGGGCTACTCGGCGAGGGTGAATTCGATGGATTGCAGAGAAACACAAAAGAATTATACTGGTTCAGGCCCTCAAGATGAGGTAATATCCTACGTCCAGTTGAGGTGTTATTCCTCTGAGGTGTATGTAGATCGATTATCTAGTTGTTGTTGTTGTGCTTGCCCTGAGGGGCTCCCTGCCTCCCTTTATATACTAGGGGACAGGGGTACATGATAAGGATCCCAGTCGGATACGACCAAGGGATTTCCTTCTTAGAGATAGAATCCTATCCGACTAAGACTATGTTTCCTTATTATCCAAGGTACAGCCTGCCGGGTGCTATCTTATCTCTAATTACATGATCCGGCCCATCCTCTATCCGAGTGACCCATGTACTGGTAATGAGGTACCCGGGGCCTATGGCCTCCACAGTAGCCCCTGAGACCTTCATAGTTGAGTCATAGCTGATGCCGAGTGCTCATCCTCCTCAATGAATGTGGCCCGAGTGCGATACGCCCGAGTACTCTTTGTCTGAGTAAGTCTTCTCCCGAGTCCTGCTTCATGTCAGCTGGCCGCGAGGCTATGAAGGGCTTCATGTGGATATATGAATAGTGTGCGCCGAATAGGCGCACCTATTAGGTGTAGCCCCCGACTTTGTGCTTAATTGTGAAGACAATTAAACATAAAGTCAAAGATCTTTAACCTGGAAGTCTTTCCCGAGTAGATTACTACGGGTATTTGTGACTCATCGGTATCATGTCAACCGGAGTAAAATTTATAGTCTTGCCGAGTAGGAGACTACTCGTATGTAGGACTCTTCGACTTCATGTCAGTCGGAACATGAGTTTATAGTCTTGCCGAGTAGGATGCTACTCGTATATGGGACTCTTCAGCGTCATGTCAGCTGGAAAAAAAGGGTTTATAGTCTTTTCCGAGTGGCGTCCCACTCAAAAGTTAGACTCCTCCGCATCATGTCAGCGGAAAAAGATATTTATAGTCTCTCCCGAGTAGTGCACTACTTGAAAGTTAGACTCTTCCGCATCATGTCAGCGGGTAAAATGTTGCTCATGGCAACTAATGGCCACGCATGTAGGCCGAGTACCACTTTATGAAAACAAATCCATCGTGTGGTTAGGTGTCCTCGAGAAAGATACCTGCATCTCCAATTTTAATGAAGACCAGCTTGCGACCCTTACAAGGACGTATCCTCGAGACCTGGTGAATAAAACAGATATCCAAACATATATGTTTAGCAATAAGGCTCTCTTGAAGCATATCTGTTTACCTCATCGGCTCCTGTTAGCAGCACTAGCACTATAATTTCAACTCAGCCTGCGGGCGGCCCACATGGAGCATGCTACTGTAGGAACTCATATCTTGTTGGCCCAGCGCGGACTGTGTAGGCCCAAGCCCATTTAGTCGGCATCGGTTATAAAAAGACGGGGAGAGAGAGAAAAAGATTCCGTCGTCTTACCCAAATCAGCCAATCTCTTCATCTTCCACCTTCGCGCCCAACTTTTTGCCTCCCGCTCGGCTAGGGTTAGCTGCTGCTATTCCCCACCCGTACTCGGGCGATTTCGATCCTCCCCATTTGCTCCAAGCCCCTGATTTGCTTTTCCCCCAAATCTCATCGCCTCCAGTCATGCCGAAGGCTTCGGATCTTGCGGGGGCGCCGGGAAGTTCTTGGCCGGTGTCGGATTGTGGCTCGGTGAAGCTGAAGCGACTGGAGAGTGAACTGAAGTTGCCCAGCCAAGAAGTGATTCACTGGCGGCCGGCCAGGGATGAGTCGAGCCCAAATCCCCGACTCGGAGAAACGGTAGCTTTCGCCTCCTTTTTCGATCGAGGCTTGTGCCTTCCATTTTCTGATTTCTTCCGCCGTATCCTCGACTTTTACGAGCTGGAGTTGGTACATCTAAACCCAAACTCCATTCTTCAGATCTCTATTTTTGTCACTCTGTGTGAGTGCTATTTGGGTGTGGAACCCCATTTCTTCTTCTTCAGGCATCTGTTCCACATTAAGCCTCAGCCCTCCAAATCTAACATCAGTGTAATCGGGGGGCTGGTCTTCAGTTGAGGGGTGATAGGAAAAAATCGTATCTCGATCTTCCCTTGAAATCCTCCTTGAAAGGCTGGCACAAGGAGTGGTTCTATTGCGCAAATCTGGCACCCTCCTTGCGGCCATTTACCGGCTTGCCGCTGGTGTTTTCGCCGAATTGGTCGGCGGACCCGACCTATGAGGAGATGGGTCAAGTGCACCTGCTGTTGGCGAAGCTGGATAACTTCAAGAAGGCCGGCTTGACTGGTCCCTGGGTAGCCAGGCGGTTCCTTACCCGGTGCTTCCAGCCCCTGAAGCTGAGGAGCACGTTCGGCTGGGACTACCAGGGAAAAATGACCTGACCGAGTTAGTCGGGAGTCGGCGACGAGCGGAAGGTGACGGAGACGTTGTTCGGATACTTCTCCAGCGGGGTAATTGAAACCGAGGACAAGAAGAGACGCATTGCATCTTTTAGGCACAACCGGCCCCGGACCGAGGTAACATCCGTCTTCCCTTCGTATCGTATGCCTGCGGGCTCAAATATCTGAGTTTCCGGCAGCATATGATGTATCCTGTGGATCTTCTTGTAGTGGTGCGTGGAGTTTGATGAGGACTCCCGTCCGTTGTCGGCTGTCGCGTCGAAGAAGAGGCCGAGAAGTCCCTCCGCCGCCCAACCCGACTCCAAGAGAGCGGGAAAGAAACCGATCTTATATCGGGGCGAGGGGGCCATGACGGCGTGCGCCGTGAGCGGAAGCTTGAAAATAAAGGACGCCGCTGCCGCAACGCCCACGCGGTCAAGTCCCAGGCTGAGACCTGCGGGTTCGAGCCCAACGTTGCCGAGCCCGGCGGCGGCGCCACCAAGGGGCCGGCTGAGCAGGAGGCCGCGGGGCGGAAGGCGCCGAGCCGACCATACAGAGTTGGGGCCGACTCGGGTTGATATGCCTCCGCCGACGATGACGCCGACCGGGCCGACTGCCGGAGCTAGCGCTCCGCCGGGGGGCGGGCCGCCCGGCAAGAAGCTGAGGTTCTCCAAGAGGTGCGCTGCTCCGGGTCTTCTGTAGTCTTTGTGTGTTGAAGTAATGTCTTGATGTCTTGGTTCGTCGTGCAGGAAACGGGCCGATATTGATCTCAAGGAGGTCGACCCGTCTGCTCCACTTGATGAGGCTGCCCCAGCCGAGCCAGCGGCCGCGAACACTTGCCTGTTGAGCCGGCGGCCGACCCGGTTGCTGAGACCGAGGTGGCTCCGACTACAGGCGCTGCCGCCGACCGAGAGGTGGCTGCTGAACTGAGGCCCAGCCCTGAGGGCCGCACGTCGCGGAAGCCGCGGGCGGAGCCCCGGGCCAGTCCCGGAGTCGTGGGGAGGGCGGCGAGGCAGGACCCGTCGCCGTTCGTGGTCGTCGTCGTCGTCGTAGCCGTTGCCCGCCGCGGAGATCCACACCTGCCTCGGATCGAAGCTCCTCCACGTGCGATGCCCGGACCTTCACGTGGACAACACGCGATGGTACTGTGAAAGCTTTAGGCTCGATGAGTCGTTGCAAGGAGAAGCGCGAAGAGCCTTGCTTCGCGCCGCCATCAGCGGGTCCCAAGGGGTCGCGGTATGGTTCTTGTAGTAGAGCTCCAGCAATCTTTTTGTTTTGAAGTTTGACTCCGTCTTTGATCCGTCTTTTATCCCGAACAGAAGCTTGTCGACCGCAATGAGGCAATGGCGGAAATCCTGGTCGAGGTAGCTCCCCACCTCGTAGAGTTGGAACAGCTCCGGGCCTTAAAGGCCGAGATGGAGAAGCGTCATGCGAGGAGGGAGGCCTGGCTGAAGAGTGGCACCGATCAGCTCAGGGCGGAGACATGGGCCCTAGTCAGAAAGATCAGAGGTAAAGTCCTCGGGTATATCTTCCCGACTGAACCGTTGATGTATTCATCCAGCTGCGCTGTTCCCGACTGCCCAGTTGTGTCACGACTGCACGGTTGAGCTCTTGGCTAATCTGTGGTGCAGACCTCGAAACGGAGTTGAAGACCCGAACAGAGAGGGAATCGCAGCTGAAGGAGGCCGAAGAAGCCAAGGCCGAGCTTGAGAAGGTCAAGGCCGACCTGACAAAGGCCAACACCGAGCTTGACCGGGAGAAGTCCGAGTTGGAGAAAGCCGTTGTCAAGCTCGGTAAGGAGAAGGCTGAACTGGAGAAGACCGTGGCCGGGTGGGAGGCCGACTATGAAAGTAAGTCCTCAACCCGACTGTGATCTTGGCCAATCCATTAGTTTTCCTGTGTGTAGCCGATTTTGACAAGCTTACTTGCCGGCTGATCTGGGTAGACATGAGAACCAATGTCCGGGCCCAGTATCAGTTCTACACGGAGGAGATAAGGTTGATCAGGGAGTCACGGGAGGCCCTTGTCGGGTCGTGAAAGGGCTCCTTGACTTATAGATCCCCGCCCAGTGGAACCAGCTGCGCAGAATCCCTTAGATAGTGGGGCGTCTTCGAGGATGCCCGAGTGCCTTGAAAAGGTACTCGGATGAGCATGTTATCGCCGGCGTGGCCAGACCTGGCGATGACAATCCATATACCTAGGGGCGGATATTGAGGCCATCGGGGAGGGGGTTTGCCGAAGAGACGACCAGAGAGGCGCTGGAGCTAATCGCCGGGCGAAGCCGACTGCAGAAATAATTACCGAGACCTGGGTCTGTAAGGGCAGAAGTTATGTAGTCGGATATATAAACTTGTGTAAACAAGCATGTGTAAATATGTGTGCAATGCCGCCAAGCTTATTATTCAAGTTGTCATTTAGCTTTACTTGACCGTGTAGTATGCACCGAGTTTGTCTGTCAGAACTTAATAAAAAACGTTCGAGTAAGGAGCTGTACTCGGGCAACGCGACGTCATAGTAAGGCTTCATAACAAGTGAATAAGCTCGTATGTTTATTGACAACGCACATATATACATGCAGCCCCTGACTCACTACTCGGTTGATACAAGCGGCGTAGTGAGTCAGAGGAACTGTACACATGAAAATTATAGAACTCAGGTATAGAAAGGACGTAGCTGTTTATGTTCATGAGTTGCTGATGAGAGCGCCGTCTTTGGTCTTCAGTCGGTAGGCGCCTGGCCGCGTGACCTCGGCTATAATGAACGGCCCTTCCCAGATTGGGATAGTTTATGCCTGTCTTTGGTGGTTTGTATTTTCCGTAGAACGAGATCCCCGACCAAAAAGGCGCGGCACGGACATTGCGATTGTGGTAGCGGCGTAGGCTTGAAGATCCTTGCCGACTGGATAGTTGCGGTGTCTCTTGCTTCTTCCAGCTGATCTAGTTCGACCAGTCGGGTATTATTGGAGTCGTCTTCTGAGTAGGCCCGGACTCGTGGAGAGCCGAACTGTAACTCGGTAGGTAGCATAGCCTCGGCACCGTAGACCAGAAAGAAAGGGGATTGCCCTGTTGCCCGACTAACCGTGGTTCTGAGAGACCAAAGAACAGATGGGAGTTCTTGTACCCACCGGCCCGCATATGGTTGTAGTCGGTCGAATATCCTGGCCTTGATGCCTTGTAAGACCATACCGTTGGCTCGCTCGACCTGCCCGTTGCTCTGCGGGTGTGCCACAGATGCATAGCAGATCTTGATGCCGAAATTGTCGCAGAAGTCTTGGAATAGGCCCGCCGCGAACTGAGTACCGTTGTCGGTGATGATGCGGTTAGGGACTCCGAACCGGTATAATATACTCATGATGAAGTCCTTTGCTCGTGCCGCTGTAATTGTTGCAACGGGTTTAGCCTCAATCCACTTGGAGAACTTATCCACCGCGACGAATAAATGTGTGAACCCCCCTGGCGCTTTTCTTGAAAGGCCCGACCATGTCGAGCCCCATACTGCAAATGGCAGGAGATGGGGATAGTTTGGAGTTCCTGGGCCGGAAGGTTTGTTTGTCTTGCATAGAACTGGCAACCCTCACACTTGCGAACGATGTCTTTGGCGTCTGTTACTGCTGTGGGCCAGAAAAAATCCCTGCCGGTAAGCCTTTCCGACTAACGTCCTGGATGCGGCGTGGTTGCCACATATGCCCGAGTGGATCGAGTGCAGGATCTGCTTGCCCTCCTTGGTGGTGACACAGCGCATGAGGACACCGGATGCGCTCCTTCGGTACAAGTCTTCTCCGACTAGTAGGAAGCTCTTGCTTCGACGCTTTATCTGCTCGGCTTGACTGTGATCTTCTGGGAGTTCGTCGTCCGTGAGAAATTTGACAACAGGAGTCCTCCAGTCTTGACATATGTGCAGCACCTCGTCTGTGGTCGGGGTAGGCTCGCCTCCCGACTGATCTGGTGCCGGTTTCTTCTTGACTGATGGCTCCATGAGTTGCTCGACAAAGGTTCCAGCTGGAACTGTTTCTCGTTTGGATCCCATGTTTGCCAGTTCGTCTGCTGCGTCGTTGTATTGGCGCAGGACATGTGTGATTTCCAGTCCGTCGAACTTGTTTTCCAGCTTGCGGACCTCCTGACAGTATGCCGCCATGGTGTCGTCGAGGCAGGTCCAGTCTTTCATGACTTGGTTTACCACGAGTTGAGAGTCTCCGCGCACAACCAGTCGACGTATGCCGAGTGATATAGCGATGCGGAGCCCGTGAACAAGTGCCTCGTACTCGGCGACGTTGTGGGAAGCCGGGAAGTGGATTTGTAGAACGTACTTCAGTTTTTCGCCAGTGGGGGACGTCAATATGACTCCGGCCCCGGCGCCACCGATCCGTAGAGAACCGTCGAAGTACATTGTCCAGTACTCTAGCTTTGCTGTTGGTGTAGGCTGTTGGACTTCTGTCCACTCGGCCACGAAGTCGGCTAGAGCTTGAGACTTGATTGCTGTCCGTGGCTGGAAGGTGATGTCGAACGCCATCAACTCGCGTGCCCATTTAGCGATTCGGCCGGTGGCCTCGCGATTATGAAGGACGTCCCCGAGTGGAAATGCTGTGACCACCGTGACTTGGTGTGCTTGGAAATAATGCACCAGCTTCCGGACTGTGATAAGTAGGCCATATAGCAGCTTCTGGACTTGCGGATATCTCGTTTTGGAGTCGGCAAGGACCTCGCTGACGAAGTAGACTGGCCGTTGTATTTTTTGAATATGACCCTGTTCGGATCGCTCAACCACCAGCACCGTGCTGACTACCTGTGTTGTTGCCACCAGATATAACATTAGAGGTTCCTGGGGCAGAGGTGACGCCAACACGGGGGGTGATGTGAGGAATTGTTTAAAGTCTTCGAAGGCTCGCTGGGTTTCCGGAGTCCATTGGAAAATGTCGGTCTTTTTGAGTAGCTTGAAGAAGGGCATGCCCCGTTCGCCCAGTCGGGAGATAAACCGGCTGAGTGCCGCCATGCAGCCTGTTAGCTTCTGGACGTCTTTGAGGTTAGTCGGGGGTGCCATGTGCCTGATAGCGTTGACTTTCTCCGGGTTGGCCTCAATGCCGCAGTGCGAGACGATGAAGCTGAGTAACTTTCCGGATGGAACACCGAAGGCACATTTTTCTGGGTTCAACTTCATCTTGAATCTTCAAAGGTTTTGGAAGGTTTCTTCCAAGTCAGCAATGAGGTCTTCTTTGGACTTGGTCTTGATTACCACATCGTCGACGTAGGCTTCCACGTTTCGTCCGATCTGAGTATGCAGACACCGCTGAATAGCCCTTTGATAGGTTGCGCCAGCGTTCTTCAGACCGAACGGCATTGTGATATAGCAGTACGCTCCAAACGGTGTGATGAAAGATGTCTTCAAGCAGTCTTCTTCCCTCAGGCTGATTTGATGGTATCCCGAGTAGCAGTCGAGAAAACTGAGTAGGTCGCACCCTGCCGTGGAGTCAACCACCTGATCTATCCGAGGAAGACAAAATGGGTCCTTGGGGCACGCTTTGTTGAGGTCGGTGTAGTCGACGCACATGCGCCATTTACCGTTTTTCTTCCGGACCAGAACTGGGTTTGCCAACCAGTCCGGGTGGTAGACCTCTTTGATGAACCCGGCTGCGAGGAGTTTGGAAATTTCCTCCCGGATAGCATCTTTGCTGTCTTGAGCGATGCGCCGCAGCCGTTGTTTGACTGGCTTGGCGTCTGTCTTCACGTTTAGGGCGTGCTCGATCACCTCCCTTGGTACGCCCGGCATGTCGGACGGTTTCCACGCGAAGATATCCTTGTTGGCTTGGAGGAAGGTGACGAGCGCGTCTTCCTATTTGGGGTCGAGTCCGGTCCCGACTAGAGCAGTCTTGGAGGGGTCGGAAGGGTTCAGGGGGATCTTCTTCGTGTCGGAGTCCGCTGAAATTCCCGACTTCGCTGCTTTTTTAGCCAGAACTTGATCTTGCTCGACTTCAGTTGTGACGGCTTGCCGAATGTTGTCGCGTCCGACTGCCGCCTCTTGTGATTGGGCCAGTTCGCAGCTCTCCTTGTCGCAGGTGAAGGCTTGCTTGACGTCGCTGCGGAGGGAGAGGACTCCTGCTGGTCCGGGCATCTTCAGCACCATGTATGTATAGTGCGGTATCGCCATAAATTTGGCGAGTGCCGGTCGTCCGAGTATCGCGTGGTACGCGGTCTCGAAGTCGGCGACCTCGAAGCAGACAGTTTTTGTGCGGAAATTATCCCGTGTGCCGAAAGTTACCGGCAAAGTTATCTGCCCGAGTGGAGTTGATGACAGGCCGGGAATTATCCCGTGGAAGGGCGCGGTGCTCGGCCGGAGTTCTGAACGAGGAATTTTCATCTCGTCCAAAGTCTTGGCGAACAGGATATTGAGCGCGCTGCCTCCGTCGATGAGGGTTTTCTTCAGCCTGATATTTTTGACGACCGGGTCCAGGATGAGTGGATAGCGTCCTGGGTGGGAAACCCGATCAGGGTGATCTGCGCGATTGAAGGTGATGGCCATCTCTGACCAGCGCAGGTATTGGGGGGTGTCGGTCGTGGAGACCGTGTTGATGTCGCGCGCTGAAAGCTTCTGTTTGCGCTTGGACTCGTATGCAAGTGGTCCCCCGAAGATATGGTTGAGCTCGGCTTGAGGATCTTGGAAGTCGTCAGCCGGACCTGAGTCTGGCTTGTCTTTGTCCTTGTCGGCGCCAGACGATGAAGTCTGCTCGGAGGCAAACTTTTTGAGCATATAGCAGTCTTTGGCCGCGTGCTTTCCCTTGGGGTGGAAGGGGCATGGCCCGCTCATGACTTTCTGGTAGTCGTTGTTCCGCTGGGGCCGCGACCGGCTGCGCTCCATGTTGGCCACCTCGTTGTCCGACTTCCGTTTACGGCTGCCGGACTTGTTTTGAGACGGCTCGTTGTCGGCTTTCGCCTTCTGTTCTTTCTGTCGGGGCTCCTTCTTCTCGTCGAGGGCCTCGGCGACCGCTTCGGCCGAGTCGGCGTATTTATTGGCCATGTCAAAGAGCGCCCGGACTGTGGATGGTGGCTTCCGAGTAAATTTTGCGATAAGCGGAGCGTCTTTTACCCCTTTGCGGAAGGCGGCGATGACGGCTTCGTCTTTGACAGTTGGGATTTGGTTGCGCTTCTCGGAAAACCTTTTGATGAATTCACGCAAAGACTCGTTTTTCTTCTGGTGCAGTTGATAAAGATCATGCTCCGAAGTGGGTCTGTCGTAGGTCCCCTGGAAATTAGCGATGAACCGCTCCCTGAGTTGTCCCCAGGAACCAATCGACCGCCTTGGGAGGCCTGTCAGCCATGTCCTCGCCGAGTCGGCTAGTGCGACTGGGAGGTAGTTAGCCATGACTCTGCTGTTGCCCCCAGCAGCGCGAACTGCTAGGGTGTAAACGGTAAGCCAGGACTCGGGGTTTGTCTTGCCGTCGTATTTTTCGATCCCGGTGGGCTTAAAGCCAGTCGGCCACAAGACGTCCTGTAGCTCTCGAGGGAAGGCTGGGATGCCTTCGTCTTCGTGAGGGCTCCGACTCCGATCTTGGCGATGTAGTCGCTCGTGGTGGAGGCCGAAGCGCTCGTTTTCGTCTTCCAGTCGGCGGCGTTCATCTTCTTCGCGTTCTTCGCGTTGGGCGTTTAGGGTGTGGCGGAGGTCCCGGTGCAGTCGAACTCGGAGGTCCTGATTGGGTCGGCGGTCGTATCGGCGGCGCCGCCGGTTGTCATTATTGGTATTGTCGAGCGTTGTTTGCCGGGACTCTTCGCGTTGCCGACTGGAGCTGGCCGCCCAGGGTCGTGCTGATGCAGATGAGCCTGCCGCCGGAGAACCCGACCGGTTGGTCGGTATAGTAGTGTCGCCCGACTGCTGTTGCTGCTGACAGGCAGCAGCTGTGATCATCGCCTTGATCTTGGCGATAGTCGGGGTGGCCTGGTGATCGGCCCCGAGCTGGAGTGTGTCCAGCAGAGTCGCTGCGGCCACAACGTTCTGTTGTGGCGTGACAAAGACGTCGTGGTCGCCAATCTTGGTTTGGAGGATCTGTTGCTGAGCGACTCGCCCAGCCTGGCGCAGCTCGTTGTTGCGGGCTTCGCGGTTGGCCTCCTCTTGTTGTAACCGGCACGCCTCCTCTTGTCGCTCCTCTTGTAGTCGGCGTACCTCGGAAGGTGGTGTTGAAGCCATGAAGATCTCGCGGGAGAGGGGGAAGTTTGCCGAATTAAAGTCCGAGCTAGCGCTCGAACCACTGTCCGACTTGGTGTCGGACTCCGAATAGTTTATCGGAGTGAGAACGACTCCGACCTCTCTAGATCCAATCCGAAACGGTGCTTGGCCGTGTCCAAATTGAATCGCTGGAGATCAGGTCTGCTGCGCAGGGTAAAGATGCGCAGCGTCGCCGGAATTGTTCGGGAAATTGACGACCTCTCCCCTTCTCGGCCCAACTCGGGCTGGCTCAAGGCCTAGCGCAAGCCGGACGCCGAAGGAGAGGGTTGTCCCGATGTTCGGCGATGTGAAGGACTGCCGCAGGAAGTCGCTGAAGGAGACGGTGGTGTCCTGCATGCCGACTGGCGCAACGTCGGCTGGTTCCCCGGCTGGCAAGATTGGATCTGCTTCAGCCAGGGTGAGATTGCCGAATTGATCGGCGGTGAAGTCTAAGCTTCCGAAGGTAATTGCATCTCCGGGAAAGAACTTGTTGCTGTCGACTCCGTTGATTGAATCCATCGAATCTTCAGATGGGGAATTCGCCAGAGGCCCCTACCTGGCGTGCCAACTGTCGATGCTTTGCACCGGCAATAAAACTATGGGGCTACTCGGCGAGGGTGAATTCGATGGACTGCAGAGGAACACAAAAGAATTATACTGGTTCAGGCCCTCAAGATGAGGTAATACCCTACGTCCAGTTGAGGTGTTATTCCTCTGAGGTGTATGTAGATCGATGATCTAGTTGCTCTTGTTGTGCTTGCCCTGAGGGGCGCCCTGCCTCCCTTTATATACTAGGGGACAGGGGTACATGATAAGGATCCCAGTCGGATACGACCAAGGGATTTCCTTCTTAGAGATAGAATCCTATTCGACTAAGACTATGTTTCCTTATTATCCAAGGTACAGCCTGCCGGGTGCTATCTTATCTCTAATTACATGATCCGGCCCATCCTCTATCCGAGTGACCCATGTACTGGTAATGAGGTACCCGGGGCCTATGGCCTCCACAACTTCCTTTATCCCATGTGTCCTCACAAATTTCTTTGATATGAATGAATGCATTGCACTAGAATCAAAAAGTACTATTGCAGGGATTGAGTTCACGAGAAACGTACCAAGTACCACTTCTGGTGTAGCATGTGCCTCTTCTGTGGAGACATGGTTAACACACCCCTTGATCATGGGCTGGTTGGCGTTGGGGTTCTAGGGAGTTGCAGGCCTGGGGCCAATGCGCTTCGGCTTCGGGTACTTGTCCGTGAAGTGGCCCAGCTCGTTGCAGTTGAAGCAAATGTGGGTTTTTCCCCCACTATCCTTCCTGGGCTGTCCCTGCGGAGCTGTCACCATTGGCGGGCGCGGAGCAGGGTGACGGTTGTGCTGCCCTCTGTTGCTGCTGTTGCCCCCGAAGTGCCCGGGGTGGAATAGGCGTTGCTGGCGAACGATCATGGTGGAGGGTCCACCCTGATGCCCCAGCATTACCCTAGGCATCTGGTGCTATCCCTGGTGAGCTCTAAACTGGGTTGCCTTTCGCTTGTGGTCTATCTTGTTACGCTGGTCCTCCTGGCAGATCGCCTTGTCCACCAACTTCTTGAAGTCAGGGTAGTCACTAGAGAGGAGCTGGTTGGTCAGCTTGTCATCAAGCCCCTCCAGGGACTTCTCCTGCCTCTCCGTGTTAGTGCGGACATCCTCTAGCACATAGTGCACCAGGCGATCGAAGTCATGGAGGTATTCCGTTACTGTCTTGTTCCCTACACCAGCCCTGTGAATTCCCTCTTCTTCTGTGCCACAATGCTTGCCAAAATTTGGGATTTTCGGAAGTTGTGGCAGAATTCCACTCAGGTGACCTCGGTTCTAGCAGTGCAGGTCACGAGGAAATTATCTCACCAAGCAGAGACGGGACCCTGGAGCTGATGCTTGGTGAAAGCGACCTTCTTTTGGTCGTTGCACTGGAGGAGGTTGAGCTTCTTCTCAATCGCCAACAACCAGTTGTTGGCGTCCATGGGGTTGGTGGTGCTCGAGAACATGGGTGGTCTGACCCTCAAGAACTCGGGTAACTTGGACTAGGGAGCAGCGGCTGGGGTGTGAACCTGCTGGTGCTACTGTTGCAAATTGTTCTACTGCATCATTATGGCCATCATCTGGTTCTGATTGGTCAACACTTGTGCCAGCGTCGGGTTTTCTGGCAACGGTGGTGGCAGGTGGTTTGGGACCCCCGTTGTTCTGTGGTGCCCCATCCTACTGGTTGGTGGCGTTGGCGTCACTGGTAGCACGGGCACCGGTCCTAGTGTTCACCATCTGAAAGGGGATGGAAATGGAAGGGAAGAAGAAAAACAGGCAGCTCAGAACCAGGGGTGATAATTAAGTGACTGAATTAAATTAACTGAAGCGCATGACTTAAAAACATCACAAAGCAGTTCAACTCCTAACTAGAGCGGCCATATCACAAATAGACAGTATGAACCACCGACTAACCCCAAACAAACACTCCTAACATCACAACTAACTGGAAAGCAAACTAAGGAAAAAGGTAAAAGCTAGGGACGACTCCTCTAGTGCTCTAAGCAGTTCTTGCGGTTGTCCAAGTCGTACTCCAGCTCCTGCTCATCACCCACCTCGTCGTCGGAGCGGCTCCTAGAACCACTCATGTAGTCCTTGTTGCTGCGCGACGACGAACTAGCCTCACTGCAGGTGCGAGATCCACTGAGGGAGCTGCTGTCGTCAGTGGAGGTGAAGCCCCTGTGGATGCTGGTGCCACCCTAGGAGCTGCGGTCAGTCGACTACACACTGATTGTGCCGTTGGCTGGTGCTGGCGCTAGTGCTGGTGCGGGAACTGGAGCGGGGCTGGTGCGGGAACTGGTGCTGGGGCTAGTGCGGGAGCTAGCGGTGCGTGGCCTATTCCTAGGGGCCAACTGGATACGCACCGGAGGAAGGGTCCTCTTTCTCGGGGTCAGGCGGATCCTGGCCCCACCTAGCAGCTGCTGGCCCTTCAGCTCAGCGACCTCCTTCACGTGGTCGACTTGGTTTGGGAGACAGATAATGGTCATCCTGTTGGTGTCCTCCCTGTCATGGGCTACATGCACCCAGTTGGCATGCATGTAGTCCATGGCCCACAAGCCTCGTCTCATGTGGACGATGGTAGTGTCATTCTCCACATCCGTCGGCTGGAAGGTGCTGTAGGTCTGGTAGTGGGTATGGCTAGGGAGGTAGCGGTAGGCCATAGTGCAGAGGGTGGAGTGGTGCCTGCGGCGTAGCTCTCCAGTCAGGCGGAAAGCGGCCTCCTGGTAGGCATGGTCGAAGGTACGCCCATTGACCTCTATCTCCATAGCTGGCAGGAGGTACTACTCGCCTAGCAGCTCCAAGCGGACCCGGTGTGGGAGCTCGTCCTCTAGTGGCTCCACTACCGTGTACTCGGCGGTGTGACTGTACCCCAAAGTGAAGCTCATCATGCGGAGCTCCTCCACAAAACCTACCATCTCGGCTCCACGCTGGTTAGGAAGGCTGTCCAACTATAGAAGGCAAGGAGGGGGAACCAATGTATGCTCAGATCCAAGTAAAATAAACGATAAATAATTTGAAAATAAACAACAATTGTTATGCATAGAATAATTTTTGCATGATCAATATCAAGAAATTCAAAAAAATGATACAATAAAATAATGCCAAAATGATTTAAATAATAATTGCAAGGCGGTTTGGAAAATTTTGTACACGACTTTAATTAAATATTTCCCCCGATTGACCAACATTCGCCCAAAATTTGGACATACATGACGCAACTGTCAAATAAAATCCCCATCCTAAACTTGACCTGACTCAAAAATTTCAGTCAAATAAAAGCCAAGATTTTTTCCCAAACCGAGAATAAATTCCCAATTTTCCCGAAACAATTCCAAGTGCAAAAAGGCATATGCAGATGAGAAGTTTCAGAGGGCTCTTAAGGTTTCCATTTAGCTGGTCCTATGGTCAAGTTTGGCTCTGATACCAACTTATAACGCCCAGAAATTCACATCCAGAATTCTTAACATTTCTATATATTAAATCCCTGTCCAGGAAAGCCAGGGTACACAATACCAAGTTGCTATACAGAGTACGTCCCATAAACAGAATAAAATTGTCTTACACTTATGTAGCGGAAAACGATAAAGAAAAGCTTATAAACAACTAGCCACGCAGAGGCTTCCATTCCACAGGCAACTCGACGGCGGATCCAGCCTAGTCCTCCTGACGATCCTCATCGGAAAGGAACTCCATCTCTAAGAGAGGGAAAGGGAGCAAGGCTGAGTACCACCCACAGTACTCAACAAGTCACACCCGCAATTATGCACAATGCACGAGAGAGAAAGATAGACTATAGGTTCATTTGCATAAAAGCAGTTGCAAACAATAGTAGTTCACAAATGGGTAAAAGGTTATTTAATTTAGCAGTATTAATCTATCACCGATCAATGCTACACCACATTGACCAGGCCCAACTGATGCGAGACTAGGTGCCCGACCTTCCGATAGGTTCGATTTGGCGACGTGTGGACGTTCAGGTTTTGAGGCTTCTAATTAGTATATTGTCACCTCGCACTCGCTACACCCGTGTGTCTTGTCGTTATCGGCCACGCTCTCACGCAATCGACCTAACCATGAAGGTTTTGCTCCTGCAAACAATCGAAGAAATTTGCAAGAACAAAGAAAACACAACCTGAATTACAGATGAATGTTTAGTACACGAAATTGGGGTTCTACAAACCGATCTAGACGGCGAAACTGCAGTGGCAGAATAATCTAAGCAAAACCCAACCGTAACTCGATGACTTCTACTGAATATATAGGGTCTAGGGTTGGCCAAGGACCCCTGGATGCATTCCTAATAGACTCTGACACGATACAAGGCCCAACGGCCCAAAAGACGGTGACGTAGCACCCTAGTAAATTCTGTTTTCCCTTTTGTTTTAATGATATCTTTTGACTCGTAAGGAATTTTGATGTGGGACCAAATCCATTGGAAAGCTTATCTCCTTAGCTTTTCGTACATATGTAGAACATTGAAAACGGAGTTCATATACAATCTAGGCGATGATTTTAGTGCGGACTGCTCCTGGAATCCGAGATGGACTCGAGTTCGGTATGATTTGGGCCTCCAACTTGACTTGAACACCTTTGCTGGCCTTATCCGCCTCCTAGCCTCTCTCCAAATACTTCCTGGTCCTTTCCAAGGTTCCTAATCATAATTAAATCATTGGATAGCAATCTATTCTCAAAGTCACCAAAAGAAGAACTTAGGAACGAATTCACCTGGAGATTCAATTGTCGTGCCTGAGCTCTAGTAATTGGCCCTTGCATAACAACTTGAGGATTGTTGTAAGTATCCAAAGGAGTGATGTTCTCATCACCAACCGTCCATCCTATCCCTACAACATATTTTAAGTTAATTTATTAAGATGAGACTAATCACGGTTGTCGGAGGAGGGAACTCCAACCGCGGGGAGTCTGGGGACCCCCCTTTGAGGTTCGGCCAGGGGAGCGGTTCACAGGACGGTGCGGCGTCTGGTCGATGGCACGCAAGGGAGACAGAAGAAGTAGACAGGTTTGGGCCGCGCAGAGGCGTAATACCCTACTCCTGTGTGTGTCTGCTATGTAGGAGATGAATACGGTTTTTTCTTACAAGATGTTCTTGAGGGGCGCTCAGGAACTAGCCCTAACTTGGGAACTCAGCCTCTCTAGAAGCTGAACTCAATCCTCTAAGCTCCTCCCCAAGCTCCCCCCGAAGCTCTTGCTGGCATGGATCCTCCTTTCATAGTCTAAGGGGAGTCCACAGTGTCTAGTACACATGCCAAGAGAAAGTTTTGCTAGATACAATATGTCTTGTCGCACGCGTCTGCCTGCTGAGCCACGTCGAAGTTGGTTTGGCACGTCTGGTCGTCACCTTGCTTGGCTGTTGCGGGCGGCTAGGTTATGAAGATGTGACAGCGCACGCCATCGTTGCCAGAGCGCGGAAAACCGAAGCCCTCTTAGTCATATATTCTCTGACTGCACAGGGAGCGGGCCCACGGGGGGCCGTCATGAGAGTCCACGCGGGCAACAGGCGCGACACGCCCCGTCGCCTCATCATTAATGCAGGTAGTTGGAGAGTTGATCCGCTCGAGTCAGGCTCATGCTCAGGGCAGAGAGCTCATTGAGCCCTCCGCGCGCACAAGGCGCCGAGTTCCTCGGGGACCGAGGCTATCAGTCCCGGGCTTGGGAAGCGCGCCTCGGGCCTGGGAATGCCCTAGTACGTGCCCTGAGAACGCGACCCGGGACCGAGCCAGTGGGTCCTAGGACCGGGGGGCGAGACCCGGGGCCGGGAATGTCCCCGGGCCACGGGCCCGAGGTGGATGTGAGCGGTCGTCGCGACGCGCCCAGGGAAGGTGCACTCGGGCCCCAGGCACTTAGCAGGAAGACGACCGTAGCCGGCCGTCACTTGTGCAGAATGTGGGCCTCAGAGGAGCTGACGTGGCCGAAGATCCACGCGTCCCCGGGGTATGTGGGGCCCCCAGTCTCGTTTCGTCGACAACGGTGAATCTTGACCAAACGCCCATAACCGCGGGCACAGCTATTAGAATAGATTTTAACTCTAGCCAGAGGTGTACAACTGTACCCACAAGACATGGCCCCACACACGTTTCCGTGTGCCGGCGTGCCACCACGATGCCCCGCGAGAGGCTATGACATGACCGTTCACGTAACTCCTTCCTAACCATCCACACCACGCTGAGGTTGTATCTGCTGATAGGGCACACCATGTTAGCCAGGCTACCCCCCTTGCGCTACAATGGATCCAGAAGCCGATCAACCCGTCCCCGAGCTGACCCAACTCCATCACGCCCATCCTCATCAACAGTGCCTAGGAGAGGGAGAAGCTACGCTATAAGCCTAGCCGTTGCCCATGCTAGCTTGTGGTATGTACGAATTATTGCTCAAGGGGTTCCCCTGAACCGGTCCTTAACTGCCACAGGTGCGACCAGCAAAACCATACACCCACAGCCCACAATTAAGGTCAAATTTCAGTTATGTAAGTGTCCATGTCCAAAGTTCCATCCTTCGACATAAAGTCGAACAATAAATATAATAATGAGTATTTCTTCTCAAGGTGAGCTAGTTGAGTCTAAGCATAGCTAAGCTTCCTAGAAATATTTTATAGTCAAGTTGTTACCTAGGTTACAAAGGTATAAAGGGTGGTCAAGTTATAGGCGTCAAATTGTGCATATATAGGTTAAACCTTCCCACATGAAATAATAAAATCATGCACATTGTATTGGCTCAAAGCAAATAATTTGCATAATGTAGGTGCAATATGTTCAAGAAAACGATGTAACTTGCCTTGCTCCGGCTTTGCAAACTCTGCAACTACCTCATAGTACACGCGAGGGTTGGAAACGTCGGTTTCTATAGCAATCAAAGCACAAACAATTAAAAACAGTACATGAGAACACTGAAACATGAACTAAAACTATTTTTAATAGATTCTTGATATTTTTCTAGATTTAATGAAATTTGAATAGAATTAATCGAAGCTCGTATAAATTAGTTATGAATTTTTAAAGGTTCTATGTATTTTTACTATACAAAAATAATCCCTAAACGATTTATTGCGCATTTAAAAGGAATTATGGCATCAACGGACCATGGGGCCGGTGCCGACAGGCAGGACCCACGGGTTAGTGGTGCAAGAGAGGGCAGCGCTCGGTGGATGCAGTCCACGCGCGTGCAGCCACGGCGTAGGCGCACGAGCGGCCCCGATCTACCGAGGCAAATCGGACGGCCTAGAGCAACTGGGGCCGAGCCCTGCTAGCATGCATGGCTGGTGATGGCGTGCACAGCCCGATGGTCACCACTGGCATCCATCCAGCACGGTGGAGGGCTGCGGCGAGTGGCGGGAGAGATGGGGAATCCAACGGGGTGCTCACCGAGGGGCGACAACGACGGGAAAGTGACCAACGGCGACAAACAGAGGAGTTAGGCAGAAGCGTGGTTCAGGAAGGCGACGACGACGGCATTCCGGTGGCGTTTGACGGCGACGAAGGGGCGGACATTGACGAGGGGGCCCTGGAGCATGTGTGAAAGGGAGTTAGGGGGTGAAGAAATCGAGCAGAGGCGGCGGAATTTCATGGCCAAAGGCCCGTGACGACGCTCACCGAGGGGGACAACAGTGGAAGAGGGGCTCTGTGGCATAGGGACCTGCGGGGGGTGGCAGCCTAGGTGCTCTGGCGCATGGTGGTGCTGGCGGTGGCGAGAGATAGGCTCGGTGGCAACTACAGCGGCGGCAGCAAGTGGCTGGAATTGGCGAAGCGCGGCGGTGGCTCGGGAACTCGGTGTGTGAGGGGTTGGAGAGCTCAGCAGGTGGGGGCAATTGAGGGCAAAGAGAGAGCGGAGCACGGGGAGGGTTTTTATGCCCTTGGCTGCGGGAGATCGTGGCTGAGTCGGCCGAATTCCACAGGCAGTGGGGCGGCAGCGGTGGCGGGGTTTGGCGAAATTTGCCTGAGGGTGTGCGCAACAGGGGCGAAGACGTGGGGGAGTGGCACGGGGACGTGGTCCACACCGTTCGAATCGAGGGACGAGGCATAGGGACGCGGCAACAGGCAAAAATCTGATGGCGGGCAGGAGTTTTCCCCTCCGGCCGATTCGGCCGGAGGAGGAAGACTACCCTGACATGTGGGTCCTAACCCACATGTCAACGGCCCGGCGAGTGGCAAGGGCTAGCGGGCGGGGCCCAGATGGCAATGAGGTAGGCGAGGGAAACAGGGCATGCGGGACTGACGAGCAGGGCCCAGCAATCAACTGGGGAGGAGAGAGGAGGCGCGTGGGCAAGCGGGCCGCGGAGCAGGCCGGGAAGAGGGACGGGCCGTGGCCCGGTGGAAAAGAAAAGAGAAAAAGAGAAAAAAAGGAAAGGAAAAAAGGAAGAAAAAGATTTCCAGGACGTTTTTAATTCCGATAACATATTTTGAATTATTAAAATTACTTCTAGTGCTCTAAAATTTTCAATGAAAATCATGTTAGTGTATTTTGGTAAGGGGAACACAAAAAAAATATTCCTAGCCATGGTGGATTGTTATTTTGTATTTTCACCATTCATTAATTTCCTTTGCCTTATTTAAATAATTTCTTTAAGTATATTTTGTGTGGCTCTATTAAGGGGGAAATCTCAGGGTATGACAGGCTTGACACTCCTGTCTCGCTATTGCCGACCGGGCCGCTATGCCTGCATTGCCCCGCCATGGGCGCGGTGACCATGCCCAGGGGCGCCATGGCATGGGTGCCCAGTTCCCCTCCCCCCCCATGGACACTGTATGATGGTCCCTACGGGCAGGACTCGTCTCTCCATTTGACGCATGGGCCCGTGAACAATGATCTGATCCGATCTCATCCAATGAATCCTCAAGATCCAATCCGAGCCATCCAAGGCACATAAAATCTGGATCCAATCTCGTCCATCCAATCTCTCGAGATCTAATCCTAGCTGTTGGATCTCTTTAATCCAGTCATCTGCCACGTAAGCCCTAGATCTCTGTCATCGCCACGTGGCATCCTCCTCGACAGCCACCTCAACCTCCATGTCCACGTGGCCGCCACCTCACCGCACCATCCCCTCTGTTTCCTCGGTCTATGAACCTAGTCCACATAAACTAGGCCTATGACAGTGGGTCCCATTCATTTGTTCATTCAAAAATAATTCCTTCAATAATTAATTTCTGAGGGAATATTTTGAGAATATTCCTTTTCTAATTCTTTTCGGATTTTCTCTGAATTCGAACTTTCGGAAGCCATATCTTTTCCGTGCAAACTCTGATTTGACCCATTCTTCTTCCTAAATTCATCTAAAATCATGATCTACTTGTTTATGTACTGTTTATTTAGATTTTCTTAGGGTGTTTCCTTGTTTTACGTGTAGTCAGTCATTTCTGCCATTTCGGAAGGAAGCGAAGAACAAGGAAGAGTTCGGAAGATGAAGCGAAGACTTTTCTATTGCAAGGCAAGTCACACGACAAATCTCTTGAGTATGTTGATCCCAGTTGTGAAAATTATTTTATTTTAACGTTATTGCATACAATGTTTTGAAATGTCATACAACGTTATGGTCAATACTTTGCTATTGATACCTTTACTTTGATACCCTAGGTGACTAATATTGACTAGCTGGATGTTTAATTAATGATCTAGCTAGGTTATTTAGGCTTTGCTTAGCAATGCATATAAACTGTAGTGTCATTTTTTATGGAAAACTAATGACTCACTTATGATTAATTGATGAGTAATGGCTATCTTTTCACGACAGTTGGTCGTAGCTGGTTAATTAAATATGCCAACTAAAATTTGACTGATGGTGGGTTGTGAGCATATGGAATGGTGTTGGGCTAGTGGTGCTCATGACAGTTAAGGACTGGTTTACAAGCTACTTGTTGCGAAGTAATACTCGTACTAATCACAAGCTAGAATGGGTAATAGCGGGATTTAAAGTGTGACGAGTTCAATAGGAGGCACCAGGGCTTTGTTTGTGGCTGATATAAGTCCACACATGGCAGTCGTCAATAAGTCCATGAGTTCGGGCATCGAGCCGTCTCGCGGGAAGGCACTTGATCACCCATATCGGAGACCGGAGGCTTGGCGGGAGGCTCTCCTATTATGCAAGTTACATGGATAGTCTTGTCACAATGTCTATTCGGGTACTTTCGAGTATCGTGACGCATGGTTGACATGATGTTGAGATTGTGTCTTGTGGGTAAATGGGTACATCTCTGGCTAGAGTAAAATTGTTCGAATAGCCGTTGGTGGAAACTTGATAACTCTAGTTTGGAGGGTTATGGTTTTGGATCTGAACTGCATTGAAGTGTTGTTCAGTGATTGACTCAATGTTGATTATAATCAAACTATACTATTTTCAATGATTTTAAATGCAATTTACGCAAATAATCTATACTATACAGTTTCTTTGCAACTCTGTTGTGTTATTTTGCATTCCCTATGTGGCTTGTTAAGTACGATGGGTGGTACTCAGTCTTGCAATATTGTAATCATTAGAGTGAAGATTTACGAGGAGGAGAAGTTTGGTGTTTGGCTTATACCTCAGTTAAGCTGCCTGTGGCTACGCTAGTTGTCATTCCGCTACTGGTTTTCTTCTATGTGAGGACTAAGTGTCTCTTCTATAAGTATTTATCGTTATTACGTTTTGGTTATGTTTATCAATTTGTCGATTTGTGTACCTTGGTTGATTCCTGGACGAGGGTTTAATGCATATATTAGGTTTGAAAATTCTAGTGAATTTCTGAGCGTGACAAACACTACTACTAATTATATATTTCTTTCTCTTCTAGTGCCTTTTGCTGATGTGGTCCTGATGGAGCCAGCAGTCGGCGATATTACTGGCCTGCTCTAACGATGTTAGTGGTATGTAAAAAAGGTACCTGTCTCCAAAGAACAAGGCACCAATAATAACACCGGATATGATTCTGTAAAATAAGATTCTATTCTTTAAAAAGGAAAGGAAAAAAAGATTGTCAGAGTTTGAGTCAAGTTTGCCAATAGATTAGTGATATTATTACTGCATGCTCTTGTTTACAACGCTACAAACATGTTTTTTAATTCACCACAATACCATACCTACATTAAAGTGTCGTAGGTTATACCTTACAAGCATATCAAAAACTATGATAGTATACATCTGACATGAGCTGCACATATATTTCTAAGACATATCCTCATCTAAAGTGAATATTACATAATACTCTGTGTACATCCAATTTAAATGTAGAGAATAGGTTTTAATCCATTTTCTAAAAATATAGAAAATATATGGCAAGTCATGTGAATCCTCGGAAACACTCCACTGAGCTGCACATACATAATTAGCGTGGTATACTGACTGAGGATGAAAATTCTTGTTCCTAGAGATTCCTTCAGATGTTAAATTACCAGCATTGACAGAGTTGTTCTTTGCATGAGATTTACTAACCTCTAGAAATACGATGTCGTTAATCTCTCCATCACTTCCTGCAGAAAGCTGGAAGTTTCTAAACCTCTTAGTTCTCAGGAATTGCAGCCTCATTTCGACTTCGTTCATAGTAGGCCTATCTCCTCTCGATTTCAAGCATGCTTATGTAAGCCAGGTAATATCATTGATCTCTTCCCTATTTACTTCTTCAACAACCTAAGGATCTATTATGTCAATGAGAGATCCCTCTTGAAGTCTTTTGACAAAATAATAGGAGAAGCCTTGTTTTGCATCTACATTATTGATAAAAATTGGTTTTTTTCCTTGTCAAAAGTTCCACAAGTATCACTCCAAAACTATATATATGTTAACGCCGAAATTTGGTACGGGTCGTTACCATGTTCGGTTAAGGAAAGAAGCGATATCAGCCATTGGAAACTAATCCAGAAGAGTCCGAGCTTGGGAAGGAATCGTGAAGACCACGATATGGCAGTCAATTACCTTATCTATAAATTAGGTAGTTTTAATACTTTTTAGAGAAACCTGATCTCGTGTCCGATCAGGACTTGTTAGTTTTCCTTTTATAGATAGGAAATTCGTGTGCCGTGTCCTATTAGGACTGTAATAACTCGGGGTATATATACGTATGCCCGGGTACCTTGTAAATCATCTCTCGATCAATTAAACTTCGGCGCATCGCCACCCTTTCGACGGGTTCTTGCTTCTCGAGTGGGGCTGCATCGGTTAGGTCCGAACTCATGCGAGAGGGTAAGACTCGTCACCCCTTACCCAGGTGTATCTGCTCTGTCTACGGCTGCATCGGTTCGGTTCGATCTCTTAGGCCGATCAGGTATACCACATCACGCGTGCGTAGATCTTATCAGCTTACTGGGAGTAGCTTATCGTCAGTTTGTGCTGCATCGGTTGGGTCCGACCTACTAAACTGTCGCGATAAGTTGTTCCTGCTAGGTTGATGGTTTTTGCGCAAGCGTCTTATCGGAATGTATAGCCGGTAAATTATCTTATTACATCACAGTTGCATTAGGTTTATCGGCTTGTTGAGGTTCCTTTACTATTATCGATCTGTGCTGCATCAGTTAGGTCTGAACTACTAGATCGATAATAATAGATTTATCCTTGTCGAGCCGATCGGTGTATATGCGACGTTCTATCGGAGTGCTTAGCCGATAGGTTATCTTTTTATAAAGCCGACTGTATTATCTTTACTATTTTGGTCATCTATATTATCATCGGTTTTCTAGCCGATGCACATGTATTTCCTTGACAGTCGGCTAGCTTACTATTCTGCCTATCTATTTTATCATCGGCTTTTAGCCGATGCACATGTTATACTGACAGCTTATCTATTTACTTATAGCGTTATCGGTTTCCTAGCCGATACACAGGTGCCATCGGCCATCGGCTACAAGGAGCCTACATCAGTCCGTATCAGCCGATAGCCGATGTGCGATTGCTGCTGACCCGGGCACGGGCACGAACAAGCAGACAAGTACCCGGGCGCGGGCATGAAGACTCAGGCGCGGACACGGACAACTAGTACCCGGGCACGAGCACGCGCGAAGACAAGGGCCCGAGTACAAGCGCAGCCGATTTACAAGTACTGTTGGCGTCATCGACTGTATCAGCTTATCGGCCGATTGGAGCGGTGATCTGATTTGTTTTATCTCCTTATCAATTACTGGGTCAAATTGACTGGCACGCCTACGAATCTCAAATATTTTAGGACCTGCACTGGAATTAAGCAGATCTCTCAGGCCTTCGTATGTTCAATCGCATCAAACCAGATCATCAACAAGCTTCTTGGCACACCCGGTGGTTTTTGGTGCGAACAATATACCACTCTTTTCAGTTAGTTATCCGGTACGATTGTAGTCTAGATCTAGATAGCCGAAGGTGCATCGGACAATAGTCACCCCATACATCTCATCAAACAGAACAGATATTAAAGTACCAAATTGAAAACCATTGTAGTAAAGTTGTCATCTAACTTAAGAGACAATTATAAGCTGAAGAAGTGTCTAGCAGAGCTCGCCGGTGAAATGCAAAAGATAAAAATGCGATCAGATTAGTGAAATAATGTCGATTTTTCTCTTAAATTCAATGTGTTAACGTAACTCTCATGTATCTCCTCTAAATGTAATTTAGGAAAAGTATTTGTCACACATCGACCAGTGTTCCTAAATTGTTTCAAATTCATGTAAATTTTTTTTAAAATTGATAAATGTTAAATGAATTATGTTAAAACTCTCATAGAAAATAGAAAAAAAAGAAAATCCGAATCAAGAACACAGTTGACGACGATGCCACGCCTATCTACTAATCTCACCCCTCACAAATCTCGAGCGAATCTCAACCTCCAACTCCATTTCCATTACCATGTCGTCGTCTTCCCCTTCCCTCCTCTCCTCCCCGCTCCCTTCGCCGGCCACAATCTTCTCCAAGAAGCCGTCTTTGCGGCTCCCGCCGCTCGCTGTCTCCGCCGCCGGGAGGAGGCGCGGGGCCGCCCGGGTTGTGGCGGCGGCTGCCGCGGCGGTGTCTGCCCCGCCGGCGTCGGCGCAGCAGCGGGCCCGGCCTTCGGCGGCCGAGGTGGCGCGGACGGTGGTGGAGCTCGCGCCGTCCGGGACGCTCTCCCTGGTCGGCCCCGACGGCTGGCCGCTCGGCGTCGGGGCCCGCTTCGTCGCGGACGCCTCCGGCGCGCCCGCGTTGTGCCTGGCCGCCTCGGGGGCGGGGGCCGCCGCTCCCGATGCGCCGTCCAGCTTCCATGTCGAGGTGAGGGGATGAAGCTTATGGTTTGGTGGTGTACCGTTTACTCGCATTTGGCGATAAAGATTTACATTTTAGGGGTTCCACGAAGCACCTGGTTACTGTTGTGGGGTAGAATTTGTATGAATTACTCACATTTTGTGCTGTAAGGATTTTGTGCACTATGCGGGTAGAATTGGAGTTAGGCGCTGGACTCTTGCATTATGCAGGAAAATTCGTTGATGAAGCTTTGCATTATGCATTGCCTATGCAATTATTTAGTTTGTGGTGTTGCATTGTTGTGTACTTGTGTTGTTTGGAACTTCTAGAGTCTAGAAATCTTAAGATATCAGATCTCTGCAGTATGTTATCGAAACTGCATTTTGGTTTGGTGGAAAACAAGTGCTTGTAACAAAAGGTGAATACTTTCATTACCTAGTTGATGCACTGACACTGTGAACTCTGTATAGGATCATTTATGACTAAATTCTATTGCTGATACCAGTTTTTTATAGTAGCACTTCTACTCACTATTCCTTTGCTACCTTTTGTGGTTGTAGTTTCGGCAGAGTGGGGCCAGGACACCACAATGTACTTTGCTTGGTGCTTTGACTAAACCTAGCGATGAATATGTATTAAAGGTAAAATCTTTTATGTTGTTTCATTTTCTCCAAGGCATATTTGCATTACGCTTGTGAATTATAAGTTGATTACAATTTACAACGAGAAATTGTCTACTGCAGAAGAATGGGCTAATATACTAAGTCTGATTACTGATTTGTAATGTGCTAAATTGAATTATGTAGAAGCTTTCTACTAGGTGGCAAAAGAAATTTGGAGAGGAGATAGATCAAGATCTTTTGTTTTTGATATCAGTAGAGCGAATCTTGCACATTGAAGATTTCAGTGAGGTAAAACACATTATTTTCTTGTAGTTACTTTTGGTTTCTTCACATTCTGTAGTTAGTCATTCTAGGAGTCCTTATTCTAGTACTGCAGTGTTTGTTCTGCATTGCTGCCTGCTTGTTCATTATATTATCAATTTAAATGCTTCTGAATTACCTTTTTTAAAAAAAAGATAAGGACTTAGTGTTCTTCACTCTTCATTCCGTTTCACTAATAATAATAGATAGTAATTAGGGATAGGTTATTTGTCGTGATTTGTGTACAGTGTGCTGCACCGACAGTTACAGGAGAAGAGGACAAGAGAAGTAGGAGGGTTGAATTTTTTATACTTGCTGAAGATTACTGAGCAGAACAGTATCTAATAGTTATCCATGACGCTGAATGGTGATCAGTAAACTAGATGACGAAAATAGCCTCTTAACATGGAAATGTACATTAAAAGCATGGAGCAGATCACTGTTACGTTCTATCCTAAGAATATTTGAGTTGAAACATCCATTTTGTTACCTTTGCTGCATTTGTAGTTCAAGTTCTCATTTCTGTGTTTCAGGTGTAGTGTACCGCTTGAAAGTGTCTGTCCTCTTTTTAGTTATAACTGGTCTTGTCTTCTTTCATATTCAGAAGAAGACCTATTTGTTGTTTGCATTTTTGAGATTTTGTTTGGCAGACCTATATTTTTCTAGGATAAATATATGGCGGTCACTAAAATTTTGAATGTCTTCTGAATTTCCTTTCATGTATAGCTTCCTGAACCAACTTTAGAAAACAAAAAAAAATCATCAAGGTATTTTAACACTTAATAAAATCATCAATTTAATTTCATTATCTAATGATCAACTTGTACCCACACCTATATTTGTTTTATTCCTCACTTACTGAATCACTTCCACACAGCCAAATTACTGCAGAAACGAATTGATAGGTTGCTTATTGAACCTTGAGCAGCTGCTGAAATTTGTTCAACTAACATATTGGGTGCTTTAAATGTTGTCAAGTTTCATCTCTCGCATATGATGTACTTAGTTTTATGTGTGTTGTCCATTTTTATTTTTATTTTTATTTTTTATTTTTTATTTTTTTGCTGATGGATGTGTGCTGGTGAGCCAGCTGCACCTTAGAACTTTGTAGTTCAAATGAGACTGATATTCACAGGATACTTTTTTCTGTCCAGGATGGCATGTGGGTAATTCCATCAGAATACAGTGATGCAGAACCTGACCCTCTTCGAAATTTTGCTGAAAGCATTGTTGAGGAAATGAACAGCAAACATGCCGAAGATGTTCATAGGATATACAGTATTTATGTTGAATCAGATTTTCAGGTACTGAAATTATTCGTGTCATTCCTACAAGTTTGTTTCTTACTTCTCGAAAGGAAAAATAGCTAATGTTAATGCACATATTTTTCTTTTCATAGTTTCGTTATAGTCACACTAAAAGGTGCAATTTACTGACAGTCTGATGGTGGGTGTACCTGATTGTGTGTTAGATATACGAGTTAGGCATATTAAACTGTGCATCTTTTTTATTCTTTGTTTGAATAAAAGTAATTAAAAAATTGTTGATATTATCTTTCTAAAAGATACTTCGGCTTATTAATGTCTTTTGTGCTGAGTGATAATCTTGAGATGTAATATACTGCACTAAGTGCTGAGTTCCGTCGTGTTTTTCAAATGTGCTAAAAGTGTTCTTTTATGGTAACAGATGACAGACGTGAAGATGATTTGGGTAGACAGGTTGGGCTTTGACTTACACGTTCATTCCAGGGAAGGTACCTTTGCTGTCCGGATCCCTTTCGCGAGGGAGGTCTCTGATGAGAAGGGAGTGAAGTCATCATTCAACATGATGTCTCATCATGCGTGGGAAGTAGAGAAGAGTTATGCTGACCCAGAGTTTGAGAAGGTACAGATCTTGAAGAAGGTCAGATAGGTACTGTAATTTCTATGGTGGCGCCTTACCCTACATCCGTTGTCATTTTTTTTTTCATTCATACGAGTATAGTGCAACTTTTACCGCATGAAATGTGTTAAGTATGTTGCGTGCATCTCCATTTTTGCCATATATGCTATAGGTTAGTCGTTCTTTCATAGAGAGCCATGGATTTAGACTGTAAGATTGAATACTGTAGCTGGCTTCTTCATCACTGTTCCAGTGGTAGTTTTTTTTAGGCAAAAGGCTTTAAAGCCCAGCTTATAAGAAAGCCAAATACAACGAGTTCATGCTGATGATACTAGCTTTACATCAACAGAGCAAAATGATTGTCCATCAACTGGAAAACACGGAGAAGCATATAACATCTAACTTGCAAAAAGACTGTACTACTACACCAGCAGACGAAGTTTTATATAGCCAAGAAACTGAAACCCAAAAGGACAACTACCCTGCTCAACTTCTATCAACTATAAGGCTTCGTTCGCATTTGGGTGAAGAGGTGAAAAAGCTTCATGTTTTTTTATAAGTACACTTTCCAAACTACTAAACAGTGTGTTTTTTTTAAAAATTTTCTATCTAAAAGTTGCTTTAAAAATCATATTATTCTATTTTTAAGTTTTAAATAATTAATACTTAATTAATCATGCGCTTACAGCTTACCTTATTTTGTGTGATCTTTTTCCTCTTCTATCACTTTTAAACTATACGTAAGTCTACTACAGTTCGCCTAGAAAAGAGTCGCCAGGGCTTCCACTTCTGCCACTTTAGATGATTTCCCTAGAGTCTTTCACTACAAAAGAATAGCAATGACACGATGAATAAGCATTAGGGGGAAAGAAACAACTCTATCATTAAAGACTAAATCATTCCTAGTAAGCTATAAGTTCCAGCAAACGGCCCATAAAATCATTAACTTTATTCTATTATTTCTAGAACCTCTTCTTACTGCAATTAACTCAAAGAAATCACTGAAATTTAGAGGTCTGTTATCCCATTGCAAAGAGTCTCTGCACATGCACCAGACAAAGGCTGCCATAGGGCATCTAAAGAGAATATGATTGGCATCCTTGAGATGCTTGCAAAACTTACAAAAGATGTCACCCTCCCAGTTCATCTTTTTCAATTGGACAGCAAATTGAATCTTATCTCTATAAGCTAATCACATAAAGTGTTTAATTTTAAGGGGGATTACACCTCTAAAAGAAAGAGCTCTATACATAGATCTAGAAGTGAAAATTTTCTTTTTTGTCTAACACCCAAATCAATTCATCTCTGTTCATATTTGTAGAGGTATACATAACCATCTCTCTCAACTCTTTCTAAGAATTTAACTCATCGATGCTGAAATTTCTTCTGAAGGAGAGTCTGTTTAACCCCTCTTGTAGAACCTCAATGACTAAAATGTCTTGTTGGTTACAGATATTAAACAAAGCTGGGAAAATTAGCTTAAGAGGGCAATTCCCTATCCAAGTGTCATTCCAGAAAGAAATAGAAGCACCATCCCCCAAATTGCATTCAGTTCCCATCTTACACCACTTTCTGATAGCTATCAACCCCTTCCAAAATTGAGACCCCTTAATCCCAGAGCACTGAAAGAAACCCCTTGAAGTTAAGTTTTTTTTCTTAGCAAATCAATACATAAATTATTCTCAGCACCATTTATCAGCTTGAATGTCCACTTAGATAGGAGAGCCTTATTCATAATTCTAGTATCAATAAGGCCCAAACCCCCAAAGTCTTTTAGGAAAGCCAAAATTTTCCATTTGACCATGTGATATTTCTTTTTGATAACAATCCCTTCCTAGTAATATTGAGCTTTAAAACTGTCCATCTTATGGTGTATCCCTTCTGGAAAAAAATAAATACCCATGGCATAGGTCGGAATAGAGGAGAGACAAGATTCCAATCTAATAGCTTTGTCACCATAAGAAAGATTTTTAGCTTTCCAAGTTCCTAATCTCTTCTCAATCTTTTGAGAAATAAAGTCTAGCTCAAACATGGTAAATTTACTGGGACTAATGGTAAGACCAAGGTATTTCATAGGAAAAAAACCCAGGGGACAATTTAAAATTAGCAACTTTAATTTGCTCATCCAACTCTAAACCACAAGAAAAAACTTCACTTTTATGATAATTAATTTTCATCCCAGACATCTCTTCAAAACAATAAAAAATAAACTTTGTGATAATAATTCAGATCAAAAGACATAAATAAGATAGTATCATCTACATATTGTAAGTGAGTTAACCCTACATTAAAAATATTAGAAACCAGACCAGCTAACAGACCTGTTTTTTTTTTGCATTATCTAGAATTCTAGCCAAAGTATCACTAATAAGATTGAAAATAAAAGGGGATAAATGATCACCCTATCTCAACCCTCTTTTGAGTACTAAAGTAATTACTCTTCACTCCATTAATATTAATGCAGACCTTACCCCCCAACAATACAAGACTTAATCCACTGAATCCAAATAGAAGGGAAATTCTTTATTTCTAGCATTTCAAAGGGAAATCCCAACTAACTCTATCATAAGTCTTTCCAAAATTAATTTTTAAGATAATCCCTTTCAATTTTTTCTGGTTTAACTCATGCAAAACCTCATGGATAATAATACACCCTTTCAAAATATATCTTTTAGGAATAAATACAGTTTGAGCTAGGGAAATTATTTTTTCAGCCACTTCAGAGAGCCTATTAGTAATGACTTTAGCAATAGGTTTAAAGCATTCATTAAGGACACAAATGGATCTGAGATATTAGAAGCCTATTAACTTTAGGAATGAGAGAAATAACCCCAAAGTTAAGTCTTTTGAGATCAAGCTCTTCTAAATGTAGAAGGGATAGCATCTAAAAATATCTTTCCTAACACTCCTCTAAAACTCTTTATAGAACCGAATAGGGAAACCATCAGAGCCAGTGATAGTTGTGAGCTGAGAGATGAGATTGAGCTAATTAAATCATGTTCCGTATATACTGTCCTGGTAAACGGTATAGCCTTCTATCTGAGGTGTGGCCACTATATGATCTCAGTTGTAACATGCGACATTCTTCGTAGTTAGGTGTGATGCTTATTTTCTTTCTGTGGCGCGCCACACTTTGCCAAAGTTAGGTGTGGCAAACTTAGGGATGAACCAAACAGATCCACCAGTTTATCGAATATACGCAGTGTATTTTTGCTTGAGCATGCTATTGATTTCTTTGCTAATTGTGTTAATGGTGATTGCAATTTGGGTTTAACTGAGATATCTTATTACCCGAAAACAATCAGAAATTTCTATATTTTTGTTAAAATGATTTGAATGACCTTGTCTGCATACTATTTGTCAGAAAAAAAACAGTACACTACACGATGAATGAAAACTTTGGAAATACCATTATTCGCGATACTGTTCCCATTAACTTTAAGCTTCGAGCTAGTATTTCAATGACAAAACGAAAGTATTATAATACTGACGTTTGAACGAGGCACTACGGACAAAAATTCAAGGCATGCCGAGAAACGTACATATTTTCAGTGTCATGAATCAAAATGGCAAAAAAAAATAGTGTGCTGTAGGGCATGCCCAATGTTTAACTATCAGCATACTTTCATGATATACTAATTGCCATACCCATGCGATCCTTTTTTTTCTGGTCTGTATGGTTTTTTCTATCTGGTTTTGCTGATGGGTCGATTTACGTATGGCAACAGCTATTTTTAGATGGAGTGGTTTTTTAGATAGGGTGTTGGAAAAGTACAATGGTTGAAGAGGAGTACGGCAATATTAGTGATACTTCTATATATGTTGAGGAGAGAGAAAAGAAAAAGGTGATTGTCTCTTACAATAATATATTTTATTCTCCTTTCTCTTCACTTAATGGATAAATGGATAAATGCGCACATTTATGTCAAATTTTAAATATTTTTAAATACATTCGTCAACTTTATAATAAGTTAATTTATTCATTTATATTCTCAAATAATCATCACAAATTATTCATTTATTCATCTTATTTAGCCATTTAGCCCAAAAGAATAAACCCTCCTGTTTGGCATTGAGGTAGATAATCCTGGTGGTGGAACCGCTTTTTAATATTTTACCCTTTGACTATCTACTTTTGTAGAGATAGGTAAAATTTACGATAAAAATCACTTTGGCCGACAGGCTTTGCATGCATCAGAGTTTGTTACATTTTAATCTGATTTGAAAAACGGGATACTACATTTTCCACAGCTACTTTTCCATTTTCCATAGCAGATTTAAATATAACCACAGGATAGCACGGGCAGGCCTAGCACGCCGGGGTTGGCTAACCCGCGCGCGCCATGGCCATACTGGCAGCCCCTAATCTCTATCATTAAGTCTTAATCATCCTCCTAAGAAACATTATTAGTACTTAATAATTTTTACTTATAAAATAATACATAAATAAGCAAGGAAAAAGTTTTAGATTTCAAATTGAAAGTTTCGAAAATCTAATTAAAAGTTTTAATTTTTGGGTTGAAAGTTTCAAAATTTGAGTAGATTTTTTTAAAATTCTTAGTTGATAGTTTTTAAATTTGAGTTGAAAGTTTCAAAAATTAAATTGAAAATTTTAAAATTAGAGATGAAAGTTTTAAATTAGTGATATAAAGTTTATTCGATTTTTTTAATATTTTATTTTTTTCAATATTTTATATTTTATATTTTTTATTGTGCATGTGTACGCTCCCAGGGTCCACTATGCGCGCGCTAGCAGAATCCCCAGGATAGCACAACATCCGCAAAGTGGCCCTCTTTCACTCCCTTAGAGCTCGGGTTAGGTTGGCTCTTGCATTGCATTATTAGAGCATGTAAAATAACAAGCTACTTCCTCCCTCTAAAAATATAAACATTTATATATTGTTTAGCAGAGGTTAAAATTAAGAAAAAAGATTTTAGTGTCCCCTATTAAATAAGAAGTAAATAGGGGTGGGAAGGTTATTGAGAGTAAGATAGAAAAAATTGGAACGGGAGTTGATTGATGGGATAGGTAGTAGTATAGAAATCCATATATTTTTGGCCAAAATTCAAATGTTTCAAGTGCTTATATTGTTAGACAGAGGAAGTAATAGCCTGCTTATATAGAATTTTAGCACATGTGGCAGAGAGAGAAAGCTAGTAGATAGAAAAGCAGATGTCTATTTAGGCACAGATTGAAGGAGTTTATGGCTTTGCCTTATTAGCGACACGTAAAACGAGATGAGTCATTAGCACATAATTAACCGAGTATTAACTATTACAAATTTGATAAATGGATTTATCTGATTTTTAAAGAAACTTTATATATAAAGTATTTATAAAGAACGCATTGTTTAACAGTTTATGAAACATGCTCATAAAAAATGAGAGAATAAAATCTATAAGCTCCTTAGAGTATCTCTAACGGAGACTCTCGAAGCCAAATTTTAGCCATGACGGAGAAAAAATACCCTCCAACAGCCTTGCTATCCGGATGACCAAACCATCTGGCTGGCCAAACGATCCCCCTCGCTGGCCAAATATGGCTAGCCCCGTCCACTGGCCATCCACTGGCCAAACAGTGGGCCCCACAGTGGGTCCCACCATCCCTCTCTTTCGTGGTTTCCCGTCTCCCCTCTCTTCTGCCGCCACCTAGTCGCCAGTCGCCTCCTCCGGGGGCCGCACGCCGCCGTTGCTACCCCACCCACCGTTTCCGGTGGTCATGCTGCCGCCTATGCCTTTGCGTTGCCGGAGTAGGGGATGAGACGAGAGGGTGCCAGATTCACGATCGACTCCTCCGCCCCGACGCCGTCCCCCCCCCCCCCCCCGCGACATTGATAAGCTCGTCTGCCTCCTCCCTCCGCCTCCCCTGGAACCGCCGCTTTCCTCTTGTCTGTCAGCGCTGATGTCTCCCTCGACCTTCGGGCCGCACTATAAAATTCCGAAGCTAATTTTTGCATTAAATCCTCGTCTAGGAATCAGCTGAGGTACACAAACCAACAATTTGATAAAAATAACCAAAATAAAATAATGATAAATACTTACAAAAGAGGCACTTAGTCCTCTGACACAAGAAAAAAACAGCGGAGCGACAACCTAGCGAAGCTTCAGCACCAAGCCGACAAGCAGCTCAACTGGGGTAAGCCAAACACCAAAAACTTCTCCTTCCATGCAAATCTTCACTCTGATGATGGCAATATTGCAAGAATGAGTACCACCCACCATACTCAACAAGCCACACAAGAATGCAAAATAATACAACAGGATTCCAAGGAAAGCATAATATGGCACTTTTGCATAAATGACATTTAAAACATTTACATTTAAAATATTACAAAACAGTATAATTTAAGTAATATCAACATTAACCAATCACCGAGCAACACTCCAATACAGTTTAGGCCAAAACCATCCAAATCTGGAACTATCAAGTTTCCATCAGATTATTACCATTAATGAGTAGTGCCGGACTAATCACAAAAAATATTGCTAGGTCGCCCATAACTGCGGGCATGGCTATTCGAACAGTTTTACTCTGGCCAAAGGTGTACCAATTTACCCACAAGACACAACTCCACAACATGTCACCATGTGCCTCAATACCACTACGGTACCTCAGAAAGGAGTTGTAACAAGACCATCCATGTAACTCGCCTAATAGGAGTGCCACCCGCTAAGCCTCTGGTCTCCGGTTGGAGTGATCAAATGCCTTCCTGCGAGACGGCTCAATACCCAAACTCATGGACTTATGATTGCCATGTGTGGAACCGGTCCTTAATTGTCATAAGCACCACTAGCAACATCACCATTTCATGTGCTCACAACCCACTATCAGTCAAGTTTTAGTTGGCATATTTAATTAACCAATCACGACCAACTGTTGTGAAAATATAGCAATTAACTATTAATTAATCACGAGTGATTGAATAATTATCCCACATAAAATGATGCTAAGGTTTCTAGGCATGGCTAAGCAAACTAATTATTCTAACTAGACCATTAATGTAGACATCTAGCTAGTCAATATTAATTACCCAAGGTATTAAGGTAAAAGATATCAATATCAAATCATGGCCATAATTAAGGAATATAGGAATAATATTAATACCTCTAATAATGGCATTCCATATCGCATGCAATAACTTTAAAATAAAATAATTTTCACGATTGGGATCAATATGCTCAAAGGGATTGTCGTGTGACTTGCCTTGCAATAGAAAAATCTTTAGCCAATCTTCTGAAACTCTTCCTTGAACTTCACACTATTCCTGAATGGCGGAAACTACACATTTACACGTAAAATAAGGAAAAACACTAAGAAACTCTAAATAAATAGTACATAAAAAGTACACAAACATGTAGATCATGATCTTATATGAATTTAGAAAGAAGGACGGAAAAGTCATGACCTCTGGAAGTTCGAGTTCAGAGAAAATTCGAAAAGAAAAAGAAAAGAAATATTCTCGGGAATATTCCCTTGGAATTTCATTTAAAGGAATTATTTTTGGACAGATAATAGAGATGGGGCCCACTGTTAGTGGGATGGTCCACGGTAGACCGGGTCTACGAATAGAAGAGGAGCTAGAGTGGTGGATCGATGATGTGGCTAGTGAGGTGGTGACATGTGGCAACACGCGGCGAGTTAGGGCTGACGTGGCTCGGATCGGGGATTATGGAAATCCAACGGTTGGGATTGATCTCGGGAGATCTAACGGTTTAGATTGAATCGGGGATTAAGAAGATCAAACGACCGAGATTGCATCTATCCAACAGCTCAGGATGGATCTGGAATATTGGACGGCTACGATTGGAGTTGAAGATTATACTCCAGGCCCACATGTCGGTCACTAAGGGGGAGAGCACGGGTGTGGCTGCATGTTGGTCATAGGGGCGGACGAGCGCCCGTGCGCTCAGCACGTCGTGACAAACCGTGGGCGGGTGCTGGCGCGTGAAAGCATGGGAACCGGGAGGATAGCAGCGGCGACCGGCAGTAGAGGGATGACAAATGAACACCGCTGAGGCAGGGCGCACTTGGTGACGACGCAATGGCGATAGACATCGGCGGCGTGGAGCGGAGAAGGAGGAAAGGTGGAGAGCGACCGGCAGTGAAAAGCGGATGGCGGCGACAGGTGGAAAGATGGAGGCGACACCAGCACGATGATGCCGAGAGAAGAGGCCTCGGGCTAGGGCTCACCAGTGGCAGACGGCGCATCAAGGCAACGTAATGAAGAATGAACCAACACGGCGCGCGCTCCGCGCTCGAATGGCAGCGGCGGCTTGAAGTGCAGTGGCGGTGGTGCACGGGGCGAGGGTGGCACGAGGCGGCGGGCTAGGGCAAGGAAGAGGGAGTGTGGCGGTGTGGCATATTATATAGGGGGAGGTGTAGGGTAGAGCATCTGATGGCGTGGCGTGTTTCTATGGCAGGCCGTGTCGGGAGCTTTGGCGCGGGGCAATGGCGGACCGCCTGGCGGGCGGCGACGGCTAGGCCAAGGCGGCGGCACAAGCCGGTGGACCGCGTAGCGGCGGCTGGCGCATGCCGGGCTGTGGCTAGGCCGAGAAGGAGCAAGGCATGAGCGGTGGGCTAAGGCGGCTCAGCTCTTGCGACCGACAGAAGAGGAGAAGGAGAGAAAGGAGGAATAAGGTAAAAGGGAAGGTGGACAAAAGAAAAGAAGGAAAGAGAAAAGGAAAAATAAGGGAAAAGAGAAAAGGCAAAACATGGGTTTTTCTGGAAAAACTCTGAATTTGGGAAAATTAGGATTTATAGGAAAATTGAGGGGATAACAGGAGTATTGGAATATTTGGGATATTCAGAATATTGGGGATATTTTCGGGAGTCGGTGAGGAATTGAGAATATTTTATGGAGATTGAAAAATTGAGAATATTTTATGGAGACTGAAGCTTGGGCAAAAACTCGGAATATTTGAGGATTTGGATTTATTCAACAGGAATTGGACTTTGAGGTAAATATAGAGATTTATTTCAAAAGGAATGGATTTATGAAAAGGAATTGAATATATCTAAGATCTCAGATTTTGGACTTTGGGGGAAATCTCCAGAATTGATATTTAGAGAAATCAAGGATTTCGAGAAACGAACTTCGTGACACAAGGCCTTTAGAGGGGAGCCCGGGTCCAGGCAGAAAAAAAAGATACTAGAGGATTGGGTCAGGAAGACGGAGATTGGGAAAAGAATTTTGAATCTTAGTTTGCTGAAATGTTCTTTGAAATTTCAAATTAATTCTTGAGCTCCGAAAAATCAAGAAAATTTTCAAAGAGTTTAATTATGATAGAAGAGATTTATTAAAATTAATTCAACAATGATTTATTAAAGAAATTTTTATTTATCATTTTTACTTTACTTGATTAATTTACATTACAATTTAATATAAATTCTAAAAAATCCATTATTAATTAATTAATTTATTTTCCGAAAAATTGGGCTGCGACATGCACGAGCTCCTCCCGGCGAAGCTTCGATCTGCAGGACCCAGATTTGGAGAAGAAAACCCCGGCGAGGCCGTGACGAAGGGTGTGTCAGAGTCGGCGGAGGGTGTTGGCGCTGTCGCCGTTGCTGTGCTCGCCCGAGCTTATTCTCTGCCCTGCAATGACTGGTGCTATTGAAGGCCTCTAGCTCCTGATCACCCCACCGCCTCCTCCTCCGTTGCGGCGGCGTCCGCGGCCACACACCGCTGCCGTCAAGCTCACCGCCATGTGCTGTCAAGCCATCTGCGGCCACACGCCATCGCCCTCCTCTCCGCCTATCGCCGTGTGTATGTGGGGGTGGGGTGGGAGTACAAGAGAGAGAATAGAGAGAGATAGAGGGAGATACTGACACATGGGGCTCCTTGGGACTAGAGATCAGCTTGATTAAAAAAGTGAAACCTTGCTGATGTGGTGAATTAGTTATAGCATGTTGTTGTACTTACTGTAGTTTAGCTATCTGTAGAATGACATAGCTACTTATTAATTAGAGCTAGCGGTTGATCCGAGACTTTTATTCAAACTAGTTAAGGGTTCTTTTGAAATATGGGATTCAAAAAACAAAGGAATAGAAAAACACATGATTTTAATAGAAATATAATATAACGCCCCTCTCCCGCTAACCCGTACAGGTCAGCAGAGGAGGAACGCTGTTACCTGTAATACCTGTACCAGTCCCAGGAGACCAGCTGGTATATACAAGAAATCGGTGGATCACAGCCAAACCTGTTTTATTCATTAAACATAATCCTTACATAAGATGCAATCTCGAACAGACCCTGAGACATGCAACGATACATTACAAAAGTAGGCAGCGGAAATACACTGGTAGACCTACACCCACAAGCAACGGCTTGGGGACCTAGACCGAAACCCTAAAACTCCTCGTACTCGGCTTGATCTTGGTAGAACTGGCTGAGGGTAGGGTCTTCATCTTCATAGGCTTCTAAGAGTAGATAAGCAAGGGTGAGTACACGAGGTACTCAGCAAGTCACGAAAAATATGTGGCATGCAAGGCTTAGCAAGGAAGGTTAGGGTTATTTTTGCAAAGTGATTTTCAACGGTTTTGTGGTTTCAAAAACTCTAAGTGTGCTCTTTAAGTTGTCGGAAAGAAGCTCACGCTTCAATCCATTCTATGAGTTGCTTTGCAACAACTCACCATAACTAAGTTAGTCGGAAAGAGACACGCGTCTCGACCCATTCCACAAGTCAGAGACTTGTCACAAATTCCGATTCGGAGCGTACCCTCCTCTAGCACCTCCATTTAAGTGGATTCTCTTTAAAAACTTGTCACTTAACTCAAGCAACTCAACTCCAGTGTCATCCAACACCCGGGTCACACAGGCCCGTTTCAGGCACACAAGCCATCCATCAGTTACATAGACCGATTCTGGTAACGGTTCCCAACCAGCAAAACAATTGCACAGATATTTATAAAATAAACTCTACGCTAGAGGAATTACTTCACATCCGCCCATAACCATGGGTACGGCTGTTCGAACAGTTCATAAAGAACCTTTGTAAAGGGTGTACGCTTTTTCCACACGACGTGAGCTTACTTCCACACTGGCCAAGTGGGGAGATTCGCGACAAGGCCTTTTCAAAGCCTTCCCAGGATAGCACGTTACCCTATAAATGGATGCTCTCTCTCAACCAAGTACTAGGAACTCATTTCCTGTACTCAGGGACAGGGGTATATCGTCCTCTTGGCACCTAGCCAGTCCCACATTTATTAGCAACCGAAAATCATCCTGGGAACACTAGTTACTTGGCCAGGGGCGTCCCATTCCACCCGTGTGGTCGCACTGTTATATGCTCAGTGCAATTCCTCAAAAAAAAACGGTCCTTAAAAATCATGCAGAGCCGGAGCCACACAGGCAGTGACGTCGCATGACCAATTTTTGTAACACTATTTTATTTCGCAAACTTCTTGACCAAGGGTGTTGAGGTTTTAAGGTCTTTTAATTCAAAACCCTAATTTTCCCATCGTCATATTCTATTTTGAATAAAAGGGGGTCATCGACATCCGTACACAAGTACGAACATCAAGATGACAGGGTGCCAAAGGACAGGGTAACAATTTATTCAAGGCAGGGTCGAATGCAGCAAATGGGTTAGGCCGGACGGATTCAAGTACGAATCGCGACCGATAAAAGTCGTGTTCCTAATTATGCGAGTTTTAGAAATTAAAATTATTGCAAATCATGGGTCCAATATGGTCAAGGGTGACTTGCCTTGCTTGAGGTCCTGTGGGTCTTCGACAAAATCTTCTTGCGGCGACTCCTCGGGAACGGCCTCTAAGCGTCGCATAAATAAAACACGCAAAAACACCAAGAGTCAGAACCTATATTATACAACTAATAGTGCCAATGCGTAGATCTCAATTTTAGAAAAATTTTGAGAGTTGAATGGGCTCAAACGGAGCTACGGTTTAAAAGTTATGAATTTTCAAAGTTTGGGCTATTTTCTCAAAATAAAAAGGATTAAAATCATTTTTAGGAAAGAAAAGTATCGGCGAAACGGGAATGGGGGTCCCACATTCTCGGGGGACGCGTGGATCTTCGGCCACATCAGCTCCTCCGGGGCCCATATTCTACACCGGTGACGGCCGGCTACGGCTGTTTCCCCGCCAAGTACCTGGGGCCTGAGTACTGCCTGGGCCCGGGTACACTTTTCCTGGGCGCCTCGCGACGGCGCCCACATCCACCTCGGGCCGCGGGGCCCGAGGGCATTCCCGGAGCCAGGTCTCGCCCCCGTGCCCGGGGCCTCAGCTTCGGTCCCGGGGCACGTCCCCGGGTCGCGCCCTCTGATCCCGGGGCCCGCAGGCTCGGTCCCGGGGCGCGTTCCCAAGGCGCATCACTCTGGCATTCCCGGGCCCGGGGCGTGCTTCCCGTGCCCGGGGCTCGCAGCTTCGCTCCCAGGGCCTGTCCCCGGGCACGAGCCTGACTCGAGCGGATCAGCTCTCCAACCACCCGCATTAATGACGAGGCGATGGGGTGCGGCGCGCCTGTCGCCCGGTCGGGCATGCGTGGGCTCTCATGATGACCCCCTATGAGCCTGTTCCCTGTGCAGTTAGAGAACTTTTGACTAAGAGCGCTTCAGTTTTCCACATTGGCAGCGATGGCGTGCACTGTCACACCTCCCCGACCAAGCCGCCCGCAACCGCCGAGCGACGTGACGACAGGACGTCCCGAGCCGACTCCGGCGTGGCTCTGTAGGCGGCCACGGACGTGCACGACAAGACATATCATACCTAGCTTTCTCTGTGTACTGGGCACTGTGGACTCCCCTTGATCAATAAAAGGAGGATCCATGCCTACAGGGAAGGGAGGTCTTGGTCTTCTTCTTCAGCTTGAGTTAGTCTTCTTCTTCGAGTCCGGCTGCTGGTTGAGCTCCTGGAGATGCTCTAGAAAACAAAAGACTGAGTTCTTCCCCAAGCGAGGGCTAGCTCTTGAGCCCCCTCAAGAACTCCTTGTAAGAGCAAGCCACATTCATCTCCCACATAGCAAACACACACAGGAGTAGGGTATTACGCCTCCGCACGGCCCGAACCTGTATACTTCTCTTGCCTCCCTTGCGTGCCATCTCTGAGCCTGGGCCCCCGGCGCCCGAGCATCTATCGTCTCCCAGACGCCGCTGCCGTCCTGTGAACAACTCCCCTGGCCGAACCTCCAAGGGGGGGGGGTCCCAGACTCCCCACGGTTGGAGTTCACTCCTCTGACAAAAAGGAATAACAGAAATTAAAAGAAAAGGGAATAAGAGGCTGACAGGTAGGGTCACGGGGTCAGAGAGAGAAAGAGAGAGTTGAGACTGACAGGTGGGACCTGGTGCTACAGTGAGGGAGGGAGGAGTGCTGTGGCTGACATGTGGGGCCGGAAACAGTAAAAGAGAGAGAAACAGAAGGGCTGACAGGTGGGGTCGGGGCAATAGAGAGAGAGAGGGAGTTGAATAGGCTGGCGTGTGGGCCCGTGGGCTGGTACGGGATGGGGCGCCGACAAGCGGGGCCGGGCCACGCGGCGTCCACGTGGTTGCCACGTCGTCCAGGTCTACCGGAGCAGCCACGGCAGAGAATAGACGGCCGACAATCGCCTAAGTGATCTCGCCAGCGGCGGCGAGGATCAGCAAGCAGCCTACGGCTACGGGATGCAGGGACTATGGTGAATCTTTTGAACAGCTCGGATTGGGATGGAGGGCACCAGAAGATGGTCGGCGACGGCCATCCAGAGCCAGCGGCGGCGGCGGAGGGAGAAAGACGTCGCCGGCGACCATTCCAGCGGCGAAATGACTCTGGACAGGTTGGTCTGGGTTCGGCATTACATGAGGAAGAGCTGGGAAGGGGTTAATTGGATTATACCTTCGTCAATCGACCGGAACAAAACGGCAGCGATGGCGGACGGCGGCGGCGGAAATTGGGCGTTTCGGTTCTAAGGGTTAATTGACAGCAGGGAATGGCGGTGAAGCTTCTTGGTGATTAGAGGAGCTCGACGGTGGCGGTGGATTGGTCGGTGATGGTCTGTAATGGCGGTGGGAGCTCGGTCAGTAGGCGGCGGAGGAGGATTCACATCAGCAAGCTTGCTCGGGCTTGGTTCTTGGTGACCGACGGAAGAGGAGGGCTGCTCTATTTATAGGGGAGCTTGGGGCGCTAAAAGACAGCGGACAGAGGCAGTGGAGGAAGAGATAAGCTCGAGCTCGGCCGACGAGGTGCATCAATGGCGGAGCCCTGTGGCTGGTGTCATACGTGCTCCAGAGAGGGAAAACGAGACGCGGAGGGGACGGCGAAGCGACGGGACAGGGTGACCTAGCGTGCCTACTGACCTCCGGGGCTCGGCGCCGAGGGGAACAGCTAGGGCGGCTTATCCTTTTTGACTCCGGGCTCGAGGTGATGATGGCAGGGCGTGCCTCACGCCATGCGATAGACCAGAGGAGGTTGATGATGGCGAGGCATGTCTGACGCCGTGCGATAGGACAGAGGAGGTTGATCGGCGCGAGCAGAGAGAGAACAAAGAGAGGGATCGGGAGAGATCGAGAGAAGAGAGAGAAAAGGACGAGCGGCGTCGGGAGGTTGACGAAGGCACTGTGCCGGCTGACATGCGGGGTCGAGCGGTAGTCGCGATTGGAGTCGTCCACGCGTACGCATCGAGCGGCTGAGACAGAGCGTGAAGCGAGGGTGGCTGACGCGCGGGCCCTGGGGGAGTTAAATCCCGAGCGCGCGCGCCCGCGCGGGCTGTGCAGGCCGCGCAAGGAGGGCACAGTAGTAGGCCGGAAAGGGAGGAGGTCGGCCTGGCGTGCACAGTAGAGTTTAATCTTTTTCCAGAGATTAATTTGAATAGGTTTTGGAGGATTTGATTTTTTTGAAATTGATTCCAATGGGGTTTAAAAAATTTTGCAAAAATTGGGTGACTTCTACAGAGGCTCAAGGGCTGTTTTTAAATAATTTTGAGAATTTTCTGGAGATTACACATGGCACAAAAATTCCAAATTTGAGTAAGAGCCAAGTTTTGAATTTAGATCTTTATTAAAATAGTTTTGCACAAAGATAAAAATGCGGTCATTACAAACCTACCCCCCTAAAGAGAATCTCTACCCGAGATTCCGAAGCTAAGCGAACAACTCAGGGTATCCTACGCGAAGGTGATCTTCTCGTTCCCAAGTGGCTTCTTCTTCTAAATGATTACTCCATTGCACTTTGTAAAACTTGGTCGAGGTTCTTCGCGTACGTCTCTCAGCTTTTTCTAGGATGCGGATTGGTCGTTCTTCACACGTTAGGTTCTTGTTCAGCTCGATGCCTTTGAGAAGAACTTGTTCTTCGGGTACGCGAAGCTAAGAGACATGGAATACGTTGTGCACGTCTGCAAGTTCAAGGGGCAACCGTATCTAGTAGGCAACTTCTTGTCGTCGAGCGGTGATAGGATAGGGTCCTATGAATCTAGGGGCTAGCTTTCCTTCCATGCCGAACTTCTTCATTCCATGCAACGGGGATACCCTTAGGTATACGTGGTCTCCGATTTCGAATTCTAGGTCACGGCGTCGGTTGTCGGTGTAACTCTTCTGTCGGGATTGGGCGACTTTCAGATGTTCCCTTATTACCTTTACCTTTTCTTCTGCGTCCTTCAAGAGATCGGGTCCAAATATTTGTTCCCCCCCCCCCCCACATCGGTCCAACAGAGTGGGGTACAGCACTTGCGTCCATATAGTGCCTCATTTGGAGCCATCTTGATGCTGGCTTGGTAGCTGTTATTATAGGAAAACTCGGCGTAGGGTAGGCAAAGGTCCCATGTCCCTACGAAGTCTAGGGCACACGCTCTCAACATATCTTCTAGAATCTGGTTCACCCTTTGGGTTTGTCCGTCTGTTTGGGGGTGATATGCAGTACTGAAGTTGAGATGGGTTCCCAGGGCTTCATGTAGTTGTTCCTAGAACCTCGAGGTAAACTAGGTACCTCGATCTAACATGATCTTTTTGGGAACTCCGTGCTGGTATACTATTCTGGCCTTGTATAATTCTGCTAGTTCCTTTCCTATGTAGGTGGTCTTAATGGGAATGAAATGGGCTACCTTGGTAAGTCGATCTACGACCACCCAAATTGAGTCGTACCCATTGGGCGTCCTTGGTAAGCCTGTTATAAAATACATTCCGATTTCTTCCCACTTCCATTCGAGAATTTTCAAGGGTTGCAATAGTCCTGGGGGTTTCTGATGTTCCGCTTTAACCCTTTGGCAGATATCGCACATGGCGACATATTCGGCGACATCTCGTTTCATCCTAAACCACCAATAGTGCTTTTTAAGATCTTGGTACATCTTCGTACTTCCAGGATGTATGGAGTATGTGGATTCGTGGGCTTCCTTGAGGATAAGGTTCCTTAATCCTTGTTGTTGGGCACACATATCCTCTTTTTACTCCATAGGGTTCCTTGTTCATCTATCGAGAATCCAGGGGCCTTGTCTTTAGAAATTTTCTTCTTAATGATCTTGATTTCTTTATCTCCTTTCTAGGCTTCTCGAATCAGACTCTCTAAGGTAGGTTGGACTACCAAAGTGGCGAGTGTTCCTTTGTTTACCATGGTCATTCGGAATTTCCTGAGCTCGTGGCATAAATCTGGCCGAGGCAGTTGCGCCAAGGCGAGATTGCAATAGCTTTTCCGACTTATGGCATCGTCCACCACATTCGCCTTTCCGGGGTGATAGTGTATTCCAAGGTCATAATCCTTTAAAAGTTCCAACCATCTTCTTTGCCATAGGTTGAGCTCAGTCTAGGTGAATATGTATTTCAGACTCTTATGGTCGGTGTATACTTCACACCGATTGCCGATTAAGTAGTGCCTCCATATTTCTAGGGCATGTATTACGGCGGCAAGTTCCAGGTCATGAGTCAGGTAATTCATCTCGTGCGGCCGTAATTGTCTAGAGGCATAGGCTACTACTTTTCCTTCTTACATTAGTACGCATCCAAGCCCTTGCCGAGAGGCATCACAATATATTTTGAAATCCTTCCGGATATCAGGCAAGGTTAGGACAGGAGCGGTGGTCAATCTTCTTTTTAATTCTTGGAAGCTTTTCTCACAAGCTTCTGTCCATTCAAATTTCTTTTCCTTTTTTAGTAGCTCGGTCATAGGCCTTGCTATCTTAGAGAATCCTTCGATGAATCTTCGGTAATATCCAGCTAGGCCTAAGAAGCTTCTGATTTCGGTGACTGAGGCTGGGGATTTCCAAGCAAGGATGGTTTCGATCTTACTTGGGTCTACTTCTACTCCTTGGGCTGAGATGACGTGTCCAAGAAAAGCCACTCGATTCGGCCAGAACTCGCACTTCGAGAACTTGGCATACAACCGGTGCTCTCTTAATTTTCCTAGGACTAGTCTTAGGTGCTCAGCATGTTCTTGCTTGTCCTTGGAGTAGATGAGGATGTCATCTATAAAAACCACGATAAACTTGTCGAGGTACTCCATGAATATCTTATTCATTAGGTTCATGAAGTATGCTGGGGCATTAGTGAGTCCGAACGACATCACTATATACTCGTATAGGCCATATCTTGTGGAAAAGGCAGTTTTGGGTATGTCTTGTGGCCTGATCTTCAATTGATGGTATCCGGTTCTCAAATCTATCTTAGAGAACACGGCAGCTCCTTTGAGTTGATCGAACAAGTCGTCGATCCGAGGTAACGGGTATTTGTTCTTTATGGTTACCTCGTTCAAGGCTCGATAATCCACGCACATCCGTTAAGTTCCATCCTTTTTCTTAACCAGGAGCACTAGGGCTCCCTATGAGGATGTGCTGGGTTTGACGAAACCTTTGGCCTCTAATTCTTCTATTTGCCTCTTAACTTTGGCTAGTTCATTTGCGGCCATTCTGTATGGTCACTTGGATATGGGTGTGGTTCCTGGTGCCAATTCAATGGAAAACTCTATTTCCCGATCTAGCGGCATTCCAGGGAGTTCTTCGGGGAACACATCAGAGTACTCACTTACGACAGGCACATTTTCCAAGCTAGTGGCCTGAAGGCTAGTCAGAATTGGTCGGGTCTTTTGGGTTCCTAAAGGGGTGAACTTCACTTCTTGCCCATTGGGTCCTTGAAGGGTTCTGGTCTTATCGACACAGTCTATTTGCCCTTGATGTTCAGCCAACCAGTCCATTCCTAGGATTAAGTCTAGTTCTTGGGATTCTAGGATGATGGGGCTGGCTAAGAATTGAACCCCTTCTATTTCCAGGGTTACTTTTGGGCATGATAGATTCGACCTCATCTCCCTTCCTAGGAAGTGTACGATCATCGGTACCCTCAAGTCCCGGGTTTCCCAACCATTTTTGTTCACCAAAGCCCGAGAGATGAACGAATGGGAAGCTCCTGAATCAAACAAGACAACTGTGGGTACGGAGTTGAGGAGAAACGTACCCATGACCACGTCTGGAGCTTCCTGAGCTGTTTCTGCCTGAATATGGTTTACTCGGCCTCTTCCAAAGGTTGGAGTTGTACGCGAAGCTTGCCCGCTGAATTGTGGAGCAGTCCTTCCTGTGCGGGCGCAGGGGCTCTCGCATATTGATGTTGGATCTTGTTGGTGCAGCGCCTTCCTTGTTCTTAGGGCAGTCCTTGGCAAAATGCCCGTAGTCGTGATAGGCGTAGCACCGTATTCCAGTAAGATTGGTAGGGTTTCTTGGCTGGGTGATGGTAGGGGCAGGGTTACTTCCCCTGGAGCCTGAAGTGAAACCACTTGGTCAAGGTTGTGGGGGCATTGGTGGGCGGGGTGTGCTCCCAGTGGGTCGACTGTATTGCGGGACAGCCGGACGATACTGGGCTGGCTGAGTCATCCTCGGTCGTTGCCTACCACGAGGGTTAAATCCGGAATGAGCCATCTTTCTCTTCCGATAGTCGTCGGCTTCCTTGCGGGTGTCTTCTACCATCAAGGCCTTATTAATCATTAGCTGGAACGTGGGGAAATCATGACTTATGAGCTGAATTCGTATTCCCACGTTCATTCCCTTGAGGAAGCGCCGGATCTTCTTTTTATCCGTGTTCACTTCTTCTGTAGCGTACCGAGCCAACTTGTTGAAACGGCTAAAGTACTCATTTATACTTGAGGCTCCTTGCTTGAGTTGCTCGAACTCAACTCTCTTCATGTCGATAATGCTTTCAGGCATGTAGGTTGCCCGAAAGGTAGTTGCAAACTCATCCCATGTGATAATCGAAGAATCCTCATGGGCGGCGCAGTAGTTGTCCCACCAATCCGCGGCAGGTCCTCTCAGTTGGTGTGCCGCGAATAGCCTCTTCTCGATAGGGGTGCACTGGATTAGGTTGAGCTTTCGTTCTACATCTTTGAGCCAATCATCAACTTCTATTGGCTCAACAATTTGGGAAAATTCCGGAGGGTGGGATCGAAGGAACTCTATGAGTTTAGCCCTTCCATTCTGTGGAGCCTGTGGGGCTGGTTGAGGATTCTGTTGGAGCATGGCTATACTCTGAGCTATGCCTTGCAGAATTTGTGTTTGGATAGCCAGGATTTGTTGTGGGTCTATGTTTAGTGGTGGGGGTGGAGGTAGGTCTTGTTGGACTGGGTCGGGGTGAGGGGGTGTGTCATTTTTAGACCCTTGTTCCTGATCCTATGGGTTATTTCCTTGGTCCTGGATCGGCACTTGGTCATCCTCATATCCATAGCGGGCGGGAGTACGCCTTTGTCGCTGGTTGCGGCGAGCCATCTATAGGGAAGAGAGGGAAGAGGATAATGAGGGAAGGAGTAAAGGGAGGAAGAAAGAGGCACACAAGCACAAACTGATTTTTTAAAACATAGGTACTTTATTTATATACAAGAGGGGTGGCCAAGTCGCATAGACTGGACGCACACCATACAAGATGCGGACTACCATACATGACACACACACGCACTACTTGCCACGACTCCTAGTGAGTTGGCGACGATACAAAAGGTCTGACGACTGCTATGTACGTCCTGTTGTTGCGTCTGACTGCTGCTCTACTCCTGCTCCTCGCTCCCAATCATCACATGCTCAGAAGGATCCTCCTCCTCGGACGGAACAAGAAGGTGAGAGGACGGAGGGACAGGAGCAACTGACAGTGGAACGGCTAGGATCGGTGTTGGAGCTAGTGCGGGGGCGTCGACTGGAGTAGTATCTGGGCAAGGAGTAAACTGCGCAAGGTACTCGCACGCAGTCAAGCGGCGTCGACGACGAGGTGAAGAAGGTGGAGTCAGGAAGGAACTCTGGGAACTGGCAGCATGTCCCTCAGTGGGGTCAGTGAAGTCGAAGGTATAGGCAGAAGTTAGGGTGTGTGGGGATGGAGGGATGCAATCGCGGAGGGAGTGGTAGTGCCTCTCGAGGCTGCGATATGCCTCTAAGAGTCGGCGGTACTAGTGGTCCAAGGTGGTGGTCATCTTGACAAAACGAGTCAAAGAAGGAGATGACTCACGGCAGGTGCAAGGATAGATGCTAGTGGATGATCCACTAACTCGGTGGGGGAAGAAGGCAAAAATGAGAGGAATCAAGGAGAGGGTAGTACTGGTCACAGAGACGACGAATGGCTGCGAAGGCCACGTCCTGATAGGCAAGCTGGAGTGTAGGCCTCACCATCACAAAACGGTGACGGCGCAACTCAGGACGGAGGGGGTAGAGGCGGAGGGTAAGGCGCAACGGGGAGGTATAGTGGCGACGGTGAAACCGGCGAACTGAGGAGTGGAGTATCCGAGGAAGTGAGCCAAGTCTCGAAGAATCTCGACGAAGCCTCCCTGACCTTCTCCGTAGGAGAGGTGAGTGTTGCTAGCGTCCATCTACAAATTGAAAACAAGAAAAGAAGTTAGTAAAAATTTTCAAAAATTTGCAAGGGAAAGGGAAGAAGTAAGAAAGCCTTAAGTTTTCGCAAATAGTTTTCGAAACGTATCATCCTTAGGGCCTTCCTAACGTGGGGGTTTCGTTCCTAGGGGCCAAACCTAGGCTCTGATACCACCTCTATAACGCCCCTCTCCCGCTAACTTGAATCAGGTTAACAGAAGAGGAACGTCGTTACCTGTAATACCTGTACCAGTCCTAGAAGACCAGCTGGTACATATAGGAAATCGGTGGATCACAGCCAAACCTGCTTTATTCATTAAACATAGTCCTTACATAAGTTGCAGTCTCGGACAGACCCCGAGACATGCAACGATACATTACAAAAGTAGGCAATGGAAATACACTGGTAGACCTACACCCACAAGCAATGGCTTGGGGACCTAGACTGAAACCCTAAAACTCCTCGTACTCGGCTTGATCTTGGTAGAACTGGCTAAGGGTAGGGTCTTCATCTTCATAGGCTTCTGAGAGTAGATAAGCAAGAGTGAGTACACGAGGTACTCAACAAGTCACGGAAAATATGTGGCATGCAAGGCTTAGCAAGGAAGGTTAGGGTTATTTTCGCAAAGTGATTTTCAACGGTTTTGTGGTTTTAAAAACTCTAAGTGTGCTCTTTAAGTTGTCGGAAAGAAGCTCACGCTTCAATCCATTCCGTGAGTTGCTTTGCAACAACTCACCACAATTAAGTTAGTCGAGAAGAGACTCGCGTCTCGACCCATTCCACAAGTCAGAGACTTGTCACAAATTCCGATTCAGAGCATACCCTCCTCTAGTACTTCCATTTAAGTGGATTCTCTTTAAAAACTTGTCACTTAACTCAAGTAACTCAACTCCGGTGTCATCCAACACCCAATACCCCGGGTCACACAGGCCTATTTCAGGACACACAGGCCATACATTAGTCACACAGACCGATTCTGGTAACAATTCCTAACCCGCAAAACAATTGCATAGATATTTATAAAACAAACTCTACGCTAGAGGAATCACTTCACATCCGCCCATAACCATGGGCACGGCTGTTCGAACAGTTCATAAAGAGACCTTTGCAAAGGGTGTACGCTTTTCCCACATGACGCGAGCTTACTCCCACACTAGCCAAGTGGGGAGATTCGCGACAAGGCCTTTCCAAAGCCTTCTCAGGATAGCATGTTGCCCTATAAATAGATGTTCTATCTCAACCAAGTACTAGGAACTCATTTCCTGTACTCAGGGACGGGGGTATATCACCCTCTTGGCACCCAGCCAGTCCCATATTTATTAGCAACCAAAAACCATCCTGGGAACACTAGTTACTTGGCCAGGGGCATCCCATTCCACCCGTATGGTCGCACTGTTATATGCTCAGTGCAATTCCTCAAGGAAACGGTCCTTAAAAATCATGTAAAGCCAGAGCCACACAGGCAGCGATGTTCCATGACCAGTTTTTGTAACACTATTTTATTTCGCAAACTTCTCAACCAAGGGTGTCGAGGTTTTAAGGTCTTTTAATTTAAAACCCTGATTTTCCCATCATCATATTCTATTTTGAATAAAAGGGGGTCATCGACATCCGTACACAAGTACGAACATCAAGATGACAGGGTGACAAAGGATAGGGTAACAATTTATTCAAGGCAGGGTCAAATGCAGCAAATGGGTTAGGCCGGACGGATTCGAGTATGAATCGCAACCGACAAAAGTCGTGTTCCTAATTATGCAAGTTTTAGAAATTAAAATTATTGCAAATCATGGGTCCAATATGGTCAAGGGTGACTTGCCTTGCTCGAGGTCCTGCGGGTCTTCGACAAAATCTTCTTGCGGCGACTCCTCGGGAACGGCCTCTAAGCATCGCATAAAGAAAACACGCAAAAACACCAATAATCAGAACCTATATTATACAACTAATAGTGCCAATACGTAAATCTCAATTTTAGAAAAATTTTGAGAGTTGAATGGGCTCAAACGGAGCTACGGTTTAAAAGTTATGAATTTTCAAAGTTTGGGCTATTTTCTAAAAATAAAAAGGATTAAAATCATTTTTAGGAAAGAAAAGGAATAAAAGAAATTAAAAGAAAAGGGAATTAGAGGCTGACAAGTGGGGTCACGGGGTCAGAGAGAGTTGAGACTGACAGGTGGGACTTGGTGCTACAGTGAGGGAGGGAGGAGTGCTGTGGCTAACATGTGGGGCCGAAAACAGTAAAAGAGAGAGGAAACAGAAGGGCTGACAGGTGGGGTCAGGGCAATAGAGAGAGAGAGGGAGTTGAAGAGGCTGGCGTGTGGGCCCGTGGGCTGGTACGGGATGGGGCGCCGACAAGCGGGGCCGGGCCACGCGGCATCCACGTGGTTGCCACGTCGGCCAGGTCTGCCGGAGCAGCCACGGCAGAGAATCGACGGCTGACGATCACCGGAGCGATCTCGCCGGCGGCGGCAAGGATCAGCAAGCAGCCTACGGCTACGGGATGTGGGGACTACGGTGAATCTTTTGAACGGCTCGGATTGGGATGGAGGGCACCAGAAGATGGTCGGCGATGGCCATCCAGAGCCGGCAGCGGCGGCGGAGGGAGAAAGACGTCGCCGGCGACCATTCCAGCGGCGAAATGACTCGGGACAGGTTGATCTGGGTTCGGCATTACAAGAGGAAGAGCTGGGAAGGGGTTAATTGGATTATACCTTCGTCAATCAACCGGAACAAAACGGCGGCGATGGCGGACGGCGGCGGCGGAAATTGGGCGTTTCGGTTCTAAGGGTTAATTGACAGCAGGGAATGGCGGTGAAGCTTCCTGGTGATTAGGGGAGCTCGGCGGTGACGGTGGATTGGTCGGTGATGGTCTGTAACGGCGGTGGGAGCTCAGTCAGTAGGCGGCGAAGGAGGATTCACGTCGGCAAGCTTGCTCGGGCTTGGTTCTTGGTGACCGACGGAAGGGGAGGGCTGCTCTATTTATAGGGGAGCTTGGGGCGCTAGAAGACAGTGGACAGAGGCAGTGGAGGAAGAGATAAGCTCGAGCTCGGCCGACGAGGTGCATCAATGGCGGAGCCCTGTGGCTGGCGTCATACGTTCTCCAGAGAGGGAAAATGGGACGCGGAGGGGACGGCGAAGCGACGGGACAGGGTGACCTAGCGTGCCTGCTAACCTCCGGGGCTCGGCGCCGAGGGGAACAGCTAGGGCGGCTTATCCTTTTTGACTCCGGGCTCGAGGTGATGATGGCGGGGCGTGCCTCACGCCGTGCGACAGACCAGAGGAGGTTGATGATGGCGGGGCGTGTCTCACGCCGTGCGACAGGACAGAGGAGGTTGATGGGCGCTAGCAGAGAGAGAACAAAGAGAGGGTTCGGGAGAGATCGAGAGAAGTGAGAGAAAAGGGAGAGCGGCGTCGGGAGGTTGACGAAGGCACTATGCCGGCTGACATGCGGGGTCGAGCGGCAGTCACGATTGGAGCCGTCCACGCGTACGCATCGAGCGGCTGAGACAGAGGGCGAAGCGGGGATGACTGACGTGCGGGCCCCGCGGGAGTTAAATCCCAAGCGCGCGCGCCCGCGTGGGCCGAGCAGGCCGCGCAAGGAGGGCACAGTAGCAGGCCGGAAAGGGAGGAGGTCGGCCCGGCGTGCACAGTAGAGTTTAATCTTTTTCCAGAGATTAATTTGAATAGGTTTTGGAGGATTTGATTTTTTTAAAATTGATTCAAATGGGGTTTAAAAAATTTTGCAAAAATTTGGGTGATTTCTACAGAGGCTCTAGGGCTGTTTTTAAATAATTTTGAGAATTTTCTTGAGATTACACATGGCACAAAAATTCCAAATTCGAGTAAGAGCCAAGTTTTGAATTTAGATCTTTATTAAAATAGTTTTACACAAAGATAAAAATGCGGTTATTACATATAAGTACAAAACAGAGGATTGCAAAACACAAAAAAAATACACGAATGTCTGTTTAGTTAAACCATAGGAAAAATACAGGAATTTGAGGAGAGAAAAAGATTCAAAAGAAACTTTACATGAGGTTGAAACTCATGTTAAATTTCCTTTAAAAATTGCATGCAAAGAGGAATTCCATGGGAATTTCGTAGGATCCAATAGTATCCATTTCTTTGTTTTAAAGGGACATTAAGGAAAAAATCCAATAGGATTGAAATAAAATGGTGCCTAAATGTCGTGCTATACCCAGACAAAAGGAAATCGTTTTTTTTTTTTTACCGCAGCACAGCAGGGGAGGCCTCCACTGTTAAAGATTTTTATTAATATGGAAGGCAAAAATTAAATTACTACAAGAATCCAATCTCTCGCTATATCCTTATCTCTCTCGTTTAATCTAAACAAAAGTAACATGAGATCCCCCTTAAAAAGGCGTCTCCAAGACAAAAAAAGAAGGAACTTTATGTTCAAAGATCAATCCATTTCTTTGCTTCTAAATGTTCCAAGCAACAAGCAAGAAGTTCTCCATTGAGCATTCACCTTGGTACTGTAGTCTAGCAGTTATCATCACCATATCCAGCCCCAGTGATGTATTCCAAATAATTTCAACAGCTGCCTAACATGCTGTTACAAATGGACAGTCAAAGAACAAATACTTCATAGTTTCCAAAGAGCATTGGCTACATAAAACACATGATAGTTGACAATCTGGCGGGGAACAATGTTTGTGATCCAGCATGTATTAGCAAAAGCCATCCAAAAACCTTTACTTTATAGGTACACTTACTCTTCCACAACCATAAAAAATGCCGTGGGGGTTGCATTGCCTTGAAATTAAGTGCATAAAATTTCTGTGAGGCAAACCTCACAGTAACCCATATGTAAGTCCATTGATGATGATCCAAACCCAAATCCACTTGACTAATAAGATCACTGAATTGCAAGAATTCTTCATAAGCTTGTTGTGAGAGAGGCAAATGAAAATTTTCTTCAGGATCTCTTTGAAGGAAGTTACTGACTGATACGGAAGTATGTGCATCATAAGAATATAGTCTTGGGAATTGATGACAAAGAGAAGGCATATTAGACCAAACATCTAGATAGAACATGAAGTACCATAACCCTAAGAGCATCTAGCAATTCCTCTGAAATAGTCGATCAATTTACATACACTAGTAATATACCCATGCTAATGCTATGGTAAAAATTAATATTATGAATATAACAACCAAAAAGATATTGGGACTATTTATGTTTAACTTAGGATTCACTCACTACCCGCGACATCATCTAGAAACATTCTTCACATAAAAGTATAGGTATTGCTGCTCCGAAATGACTTAAGCCATCCAACCACTTGTTATAGTCCTGATTAATTAGAACAAGGCTACAAAACAACCAAAATGTGTAAGGACACTTCAGCAACTTCTTTTACATGAAAAATTAAATATTGGCTTTATGACCTACCACTATTCACCAGTCTAGGACGTCTTTATACATAATATTTCTAGTGCTCTTTCTTATGGGGCTATTTCTTTCTTTGGCTTGCCAAAATCCTTATTGTTTGTCTTGACACATCCCTTGACAATGTAACATAAAGCTGTTCATGTAAAACTCAGATGTTTTGGGAATTGTTTCCTCTTGAACTTAAAATGAAGGGAAATATCGTCTGAGGGAGACAAAGAGATCCATAGGATAAACACCCTTTTACTTGTATATTGTCCACCAACAATTTTAGCATCAATTGCATTGTCTTGAAATGATCTGACAATTAGTCTTATACCTTTGCACAACCCATTATTAGGATCAAGATTACGGAGAAGAATCATGGGACAGTTGATCTTTACTTTGAGCTCATGCGGGGGGAGGCCGTTTGGAGTGATCAAGTTGAGAAAGTCAATAGGGTAGCTATTGTGGGGATCATCATCGACGGAGTCAAAGCTGTGGTAAACCTTTTCCTAGCCTCACTCAAGCAGTCGTCATGTGACCTGTCCGTTTCTATAAGCCCACTCTTCTTGCATGCCTCTCTAAAAGTAGAGTATGTAGTGCCAGATACAGTTCTTAAATCCTCATACGAGGTTATACCTCTGACATGGTTCAAAAGCACTCTTAAGTAATATCTCTCTCCTTCAGTAGGGTGCGCATACACAATCCTTCCAACTTGACCTCTCTTAGTTTTTCTTTTTTCCATACATTTTTACCCTTGATCCACCTATACTGTTCTAGTAACTCCTTATACAATAATTTTCTTGCATTCACATCTACACGATTCATTTTGAAATACTTAGTAAGTGTTGTCATAGAAGAAGATGGCTGGTTGACAACATCCTCAAGACTACTAGACTCATCATAGGTAATATACTACATATTAGGCAAATGAAGCTGGAGTTGCAAAACAACCAGATAGATATCGAAGAGTGGGAAACCAAGAATTCTATATATAGCTTCTAGTGGTGACATCTAGCATCCCTGTACTGATGGATCTCATTGATTTCCCTAGTTGGGTCTACTGAGAAAGATGCATAGTCGTGGCCTTTATATACATACTTATACAGGTACTTCACAAATTTAATGCTTGAGCAACCTTCTACATTGATATGGCAGTTACATCGCATAAGCAGTCCAGTTGTATGAAACAACCCAACTGTTGTCTAACTCTACACCTCAAATCTTGACATGCCATCCATCATCTCTCCTTCTGTATAAAGGGTACAAGTCCTTTTCTTGCTGTGTTGCTTGATAGAACTATTGAGGATAGTTAAAGCGACACTCTTCATCCACCATGCAAGCACACTTGTTATTTAGGTCACCACATGGGCCGTGTAGCATATGCTTGATAACCAGACGATGCAACACATGGTATTTATCCTTGTTTGGTATCTCCGCGCAAATTACTTTATCATATCCATCTGTGTTTATTAACTTACTATCTGGCTTCATGATCAACAGTATATGTTCATGTGGTAGACCCCTCTTTTAAAACTCAGTAACATGAGTGTACGCTTGAATCTCTCCAAAATACTTTTTCTTGACAAATAAATCTATCATGTCTCGTAACTTGGCCCTAAATACTCTTGTGACAAGGTCTGGTTGATCCTGCGGTAACTGGCCAAGTTCGAGATTTTCTGTTATCTCCTCCTAGTTTGGATTGCAGGTCATTGCGATAAAGTAATCTGGTCTCCCAAAGCGTTAGACAAGAGCCATTGCATTAAGAAACCTTCGTTGCATGTCGCAATCGCCCCAGGAAAAAAACGAGGTAACACAATTCTCTTACCAACCTTAGAACCCTATGTCTCTCCGAAATTGATTACGTCAACCACACCCTGCAATAGATAAATAACAACATGAATAAATTATTTGTGCATTGGTAGTTGGTTGAGCGGTAGTTTCAATGCTCGTGGATATATTTTATTCCATTCACCTCGTATAGCTCAGCATGTATCCTTTTTGGTTTTCAGGGTTAGAGTACTAATCTAACCTCATAAACTCGATCTTAATGTACATATCAATAGCCCATTGCTAGAAAAGACATCGTCCAAACAAAATGATGTTAAAAAGCCCCCTTCTAACCTGTAGCTTGAAACAATAGTACTCTCTTGTTGTTACAAATCTAGCTTTTTTGTCATTGCTAGCTCGATAAACCACATCTTTATCGTCTTCATTGTCTTTACATCTTCAACACCGCCGTGTTCAGCAACAAAACTAATATATTAATATACACAACCTGCAACAAAACGTATTTATCTTTACTATTTAAAAAGACTATAGTGATGGTAGTGGTTTCTATTACTGTTATTTTTGACCGTCTGATCGTGCTAGATTCAACGGACTATGTTGCTCGCAGGATCCTCCCACCATCCCACATCGATCGTGATGCCCCCAGATACCCATCCTCCCCCCACGCGCAGCGCATCGATCTAACTTCCCCATCTCGCCCGATGCGAGCTCCCCTCCCCCGCCGCTGCCATGCCGCCACGCAGCAGCGACGCCGCCGCCGTCGCTCGTCGCCCCAGGGCAACGCAAGCCGCCGCGCAGCGCGGTTGGCCGCCGCCGTCATTTCTGTCGTCCACGTCATCGCTCCGCTCCAATTCGTCCCCTCCCATGGAAGTGCGCTCCCTCCTTGACTGGTTTGACGTGGACATGGAAACCTTGCGGATTTAGTTCGGGTTGCCATGGCTTGACGTGGGTTTTGTGCGGGGCGGTGGTGGTGAATCCCGCGAGCAGGTGCCGGCGGCGCGGGTGGCGCGGGAGGCGGCGGAGGCGTACGTGAGGGACTGCCACGCCCACTTCCACCGCATCTTCGCCGCTGCCACCGCGAATGCGACGGTGAGTGCCCCCAATCAAGGGAAAAAAACGAAAAAAAGATCCCATTTCTAAACGTTTCCTGTGATTTGAACCTCCTGGGCTGTGGCAACTTCTCCTAAATATGACTTTGAAAAATGTAGCATGCCAATCGAGGTTATGACCTAAGTCACCCTTTGGCTGGTGTGAATCATTAGTTTGGGACTTTGGGGTATGTAGTTGTATAACTCGAGAACATTTATCGTCAGTCAACCATTGAGGTGTGAATCATCAAACCAGGTCACTCCTTCACCCAAAATATGTATTCTATCATCAAACCAGGTCACCTTTTGACATGTTGGCAAACCATACTAATGCCATATTATTCCTAACTAGAAGGCTTCTAAAATATGGGTTAAGATGCCAATCCATAGATAGTTAAGGGCTGTTCTACATTCAACAGCTTTCTAAATAGTCAATCCACTCCCATGTTTCATAACAACAGAGAATATAAATTAAACATGAAAGATACAAGTTCATATAAATCATGTCCAATGGTTCAGAGTTCAGACTGCCGACTATGTGTTCCAAGTATTAGGAAGAGAAAGGTGTGTGCTACATTGATACATGTCCAGTATGCTTACCATAAGACCACCAAAAACTCCTTCAATCAAAATCGTGTTCCAACTGTCAAAGTAGGTATCAATTGAAAATTTGGTCTTCACTGATTCGAACACAAATCCCATCAAGCCTGTGATTCCCCAGATCCCAGCAACAATTCCACTGATGATTGACAAAAATGTCCAACTGTAACGCAAAAGAAATGCCTCACAGTTAAGACAAATCATCTTGGTGTAAAAAAGATTCAGTAAAATAATTATTAATGTCGAGAATTGCAGGAGGGTTAACAACTACATAATCATTAATGTCGAAAATTACAGGAGGGTTATACAACTACATACCCCAAAGTCCCAAACTATATGGTTGGTCCCAAACTACATCACCCTTTTGCTGATCTTGTTACTTTTATTATCCATATTACTTCAGAAAAAATATCATAGTCTTAAGGGAAAGAATGAATTTCGTACAAGTGTAGGACTGCCCATCTTCTACTGCATATTTTGTCAAATGGCCAAAAAGTCCATTGCGTTTGTGTCAGTTGTGCAGTTTTTTATACAAAAGTTCTTGCACACTTCAGATGCTACTCCCGTGCTAGAATATCAAAGGGCAACAAACTTGGGGGAGGGGGGGTTATTGGTTTTGCAGACCCCACACTATTTTGATCTATTATTATGACCTCTGGCACTATTTTTGGCATGGCTTAAGTAAACACTTTGGGGAAAAATGCAGTCAAAAAGTGATTTGCAATCTGCATCGAGATTTAAGATTTGAACCTTCTGAAGCTCTTCTTCCTTTAGTAGTTTATAGTTCTATAAGATTTTTAGAGACGCATTAACCTGCTAAGTAACAGGGGGTGTATTAGCTCGACAAGAGCAACCAGTACTCTGAGACCTGTTGCAGAGTACAATAGATTTTTTCTACTGAAAAATACCACAGACCTGTTGCAGAGTACAATAGATTTTTCAGTTCTCTTGATTTGAGTCCTCAACCCTATATATTTGGAGCTGTTCTGATATCTTATAACCAAAATTCTACCCTTTGGACCACACTTAGGGGCACATTAGTTCACACATTTGGTGTTGTTCCATTGTTATATGGCATGTATTTATGCACGTGATAGCAAGACAAGAACGTTCACTCAATCACTCACACAGATCCATGTATTTCACATGTCAAAGCCTGGAAGGCTGGAGCCTAATGGTTCATGGATATTTTTATTTAAAAAACAAACAAGGAATATATTTCAACACAACTCTGAAGAAAATATAGGAGTCTTTTCCATTAATGTATCAATATTTCTTTTCTTCTATAAAGCCTGGATTGCTGCATCGAGTAGGACGGCAAGCTGCAGTAGATTGATGTAATATATTTTCTCGATGAAATATGTTTTTGTAGCTACTGATAATCTCTATCTGTTAGGTACAAGAAATTCTAGAGAATTTGCAAAGTATGTACGTGCCTAATCTGAATTAGCCTCTTTGAATTTAAATCCACACAAACCAGTGTAAAATGGGCTAATATAGAGATTGAGGACATACAAATTCTGCTCAAATTTACCGTTCAAAAATTGAATTACCTCCTAGATTTAGCACTGTCAAAGTTTACCATATAAAAAATATGCATATCAAATAAAACAAAGCATGTATTATATGATTACCCCATTGATATATGGAAAATGGACACTGAATTTGAAGTGCACAACTATATATGCATCCCTCCCACTAAAGATTTCCTATGTTCATAGCTCCTTAATTAATGTTTAGTGAGCCATCTATCCCCAGAATTTATCTCTTTGATGTATCAGGGATTAATGTTTACAAAAACAAACTGCTATGAGCTCAATTAGATTATTTGCTCCACTCCAAAAGCAACTAAAAAGGGCATGACATGAGAAAAATAATTGAACACCAAATCTCAATAGAATTCACAATGTCCATCCTCCACAACTGAGAAATTAAGCAATTCAAGATTGTGTGAATATTTCATGAGATATCATCTAATCAAAGCAATTCATGACATTTCATGCACCAGCACAACCCTGACTTATTATCAACTTGAATATCGGGTGAAGGAAACGATATATCCAATTTTATCTAGGAGGAGACATTAAAACATCTAGAGATAACTAAATTTATCAAATATATTTTCCATTTAGTTACTGGGTACAACGAGTGGTAGTTTGTGTGACAGGTTATCAAAGATAACCCATGACTACAACTTTTTTCTCGAATACGAGCTTATGACTACAATCAGTTACTATAAGATCTTTAAAAATAACTGAGTACTAACTGATACACTCCTTGTTACTTAGCCTGATGTCATGGTTCTTGATTGTTGCAGATTCTCCCACTGAATGTTTGATCATGAATGGTTATCTTCACAATTCTGGTACATACAAAGATAAAGTACAGTTCTAACACATTATAGCATGAGCAGCAGTTAATGACTGTTCTCAGAACAATATAGCATCATAATCACAAGCAAACAACGTACTTCCCAACTGTTTCAAACATCGCATGTATGCTCTCCATGGAGAATCTGAAGGCAGATTTTCCACCACAACTGTCCTTTTCTGCATGCAAGTTAAAGTTAAAACATAGATATTAGATAATATGTATAAATAATGCATCTGATCAAGGAATGGGCTGGAAATTGACCTTAACATCTTTCAGTTCATTGTGTGGAAATGGGTGTAACCTCCTGACCCTTTTCCCATCTAGACTCACAACGTGTAAGGTTAGGACCAAAATAACAGCATCTCCATATTTGCCTTCTTCCCTTAGTTCCAAAATTTGACCTGTAAAATTTCTCAATGTGCATTCAGAAACATATGGTAAACAAATTATAAATGATGGGATCTGACCAAACTCGGAGGAGGTTCTGATAGGATGCAATTTTCATGTATTCGCATTGATATAGTTGTAAGGTTTTGATTTTCTATGGTGTGGCTGAAAGATAGTGAGATTAGCTATTGATTTGATGATAGGTGAGTGGTTTTACCCTGGTGGATTGGAGCCGTGGCTTATTCTAGATATTTTCTTCAAAAATCGATAAATCACGGCAAATTGTTTAGGTGGCTTATTCCAGCCGATGATAGGTGTGGGTGAAAGATAGTAAGATTAGGAGGATTGTCTCTACAAATTGTTTCCTCTGTATATTATTGTTAAGACATTTAGGTAATCTAAGAATACTTTTTCAATGTTATGCAGATAAATGCAACCGGAACTGAAGAAGAAATCTTTGGAGCAGTCTGCAAGCTGTTTGCCTCCTTAAGGTAAATCATGCTATTTTACATGTGGAATTTTTGTGACACAAATGATTGTTCTGATTTTCTTTTTCAAGAAAAAGGCACCACATATATGGTGAATGCATTTCATTTTGCACTGTGCGTGCCCCTCCTGGAGGTGCTGCATTCTTGCATCATCCAATTGCTCGCTGGTTATTCTCCATTACCAAACTAACTGTACGCTTGCTAATTATCCTGTGTTTAGGATATTTTAATCCTACGGGTTAAACTACTCCTATATGCCACCTGGTTTTCAGTGTCCCCACATTCAATAAATTGAGAAGTGCTACCAAGTTGTTTGAAGCAAAATTTTGTCATTTATTAAAAGCTTTCTATTATGGCGGGTGATGGGGTGGAGGATGGACCATACAAATTGTTGTTTGTAGGTAGAAAGAGCTTGACTTCTATGATTCTGTGCCTTTTGTGTTAATCCTTTTCAATAAAGACAAAAGAAAAAAATAAACAAACCACATATATCTTCAATCTTTTGGCCCTGATGGCAGCAACAGCATAAGATAAGGACTAGGTGCTACTTTATGTCTTTGTTGACTCACTGAACTTCTGCTTGAAGCTGATTGATTGACTCATCTAATTGAAAACAGTAACACTTGCAGGCCCCAACTTTAAATACAGGGACAATTTGCTATTATAATATAAAGACGAGTTCAATTATGTAACGTGAATCTCCTATGTAGCTTGCTAAGCTTCAGCAAAAAAAATCATTTTGATGTAAATATTAGCTTGAGCATATCTTGAACCAAAGCCATGAATGACCGAAGTTTGCTCTTTTCTGCAGGTTTTGAGAATTTTGTCTTCCACAAAAGAAGGGGCCTTTAGCTAAAAGGACCACTTTGTTTAGCATCCAAAAGTTCTCTATTTCTCCCATGCTCTTCTGAAAGCCTCATGTCTTTGTTGTGAAGGCTGTTACATATATATGCTTCACGATTATGAATGGGTCAACCCGGTAATGGCTGGTGCTAGCCGAACGTTATCTTATCACGCCACAGTATGAAGCATGAACAAATAATATGCCATAGTATGAAGCATGAACAAATAGTATGAACAGTTTGATGTTAAAATGTTTAGAAAACAAAATCCAAATTAGCTCCTTCATGTGTATGTGGATTAACGGAATTCTTGTGATGTCTGATTAGTCGATCCCGCGTCGTCCGGTCTATGTCTGCCTAATATGGTCACCTGGACTCTTAACATATAAGCTAAGCAATGTCATCGTCCATATCGAAGAAACCGTCCTTGTGAAACCTACGGAAATAGAGAAGCTATATAACAATTTTCACATTTTATCTGTAGAGAATGATGACCAATGGTCTGTTGATCTATTGTAAACTGTTAGCATATATAAGTCCGGAGCCATATTTTTAACCACTCGCATATATTATATACCATATTGCAACACCATTGTAATCACAACGCAGTCTTCATATTTCACATTGTTTATATTTGATGTAGATTTTTTCCATGGCAACACATGGACACTCAACTAGTATTACAAAGATTCGATACATGACACAAGTATACGTACTCGGGGGATCATCAACAACGGTTTCTTCCCTGGAACATACATTAGCAGAAGTTAGTGCTTCAGCTGGTCCATCTATTTCCATAGCATCTGGTGTCTTTTGGGGAGAATTGTATGGCATTTTAAGATTCTATCCAGTTTCCCCTAAAGGAAAAAATAAAGGATACATCAATGGGTTATAGCAACCATAGTATGCATTGATATACTGCGGCCGATCATCTTTAGAACGTACAATCACACTCCTATCAAAAGTTCTCATTGGATCATCCCCTTCTAACCAGATGACAGCAACTTGAGAGGCCGTAAGGGCATTGTATCTTCGTTGGTGAGGCGTGACATTAGTATTGAGTTCAATCATATAGTCATCTAGATTAGGCACAGAACCAACTCTGTTGAAAGTCTGTACGTATGGATTATCTGCTAAAATTCTTAGAATTATCCGAACAAGATTGATATCAAGGTCAAGGGATCTCCGTACTCTGTGCATCAATGTATCATCTTCTATATCATAAAAGTATAATTATATATGATGAGGCCCCTAAGAACCAGGCATCAAGTGGTCCAGGCGATGGTACAATGCACTATACACATGAAATGTATATATACCGGTACCGGCTGCAGTGTTGACGCTGCGGTCTAGAGTCGCTCCAAGACTTGTGAAAGAGAAATGAGAGTTGAAGTACCGGATATGTTTTCTAAAATACTTTGCATCATTATGTATCTGACTTGTAAACAATCATCTTAACTCAGCAGGGACTTCTGGAACATGTACTTTTATCTTTTCCTATCTACAACAGAATAACTTCTGGAACATGTACTTTTATCTTTCCCTATTTGCAACAGAATCTAGGAGGCTCGAATGGAAACCTAATCACATCGTAGAACTTGCAGTTAGCTACTTTCTTCAAAACATGGTGTCTCTTTGGCAGTTTTTGGTATACATAATCACATGGATCATCAGTACCGATGTCATTAACACCCTTAACATCCACACGATATCACTCGTACCCATCGTCTGGTAGAGAAACAATATCTAGCATTAAAATATGAACATATACATAAAATCGGGTAAAGCAAAGAGTAGTATACATTTGTTACCTTGCTGTTGAAATTGCATAGGATCCTCATCATCAATTTCTGCACATTCGCAGGTATGTGTGGGCTCGACATGATCTATTGCATGATGTTTCATTGTAAATGAGATCATAAAATTTATGTGTTAACTTCATAAACTATAAGATGATTTCTCAAAAATCACCTTCGACGTCAAAATCAGTTAGTGGGGGTTCGAACAATCCACTGTCTAATTCGATGTAATTGGAATCTAGAATGTCCTGATCAACAGCCGGCACATGTATAATTTCCTCTTGCGTAACTTCATCTGGTTACAAAGAAATAGTTCCTTACACTATATGTGACTCTAAACATTATCAGGCACACTTGAAATAGAGATCTATGTATTGAATTTTAGAAAATGTGTTCACCTAGGTCGGGTGAGTCTTGGTGTTGCTTAATGCTTAATGTTTTCCGTTTCTTGCACTGTCGTTTGTAGGTATCATTTCTATGAAGCCAGTCCATTAAATCATCTGGATCGATATTTTCCTTGTCTGCTATGCTCGGTGCTTGCAAAATGGTAGAACACGTCGTTCCATATGGTGATCCTACAAAAGCAATGTTAGAACAATAGATTAAAATAAAATGTTGCTCGTGACAATGTACTTTACCAATAGTATGGGTTGTTTCTTCAGAATTCGTTCTGCTAATAATGTTTGACTCAGCCTTTATCCTTGCACGGTATTCTCGTTGTTTTCTATTCCTTTCTTCCCTTTGTATCTCTGACATTTTAGCTAAACAGCCATTGTGTCCTTCATTCTGGTGAGAAAGGGAATGATTTTTCCTGCTGGATTTGTGTGCCTGATATTACAGTATTATTAGCATTTTTTGACTCAGCCTTCCTCTTTGTTCGATATTTACGTTGCTTGCGGATCTTTTCCTCTGTTTTATCTTCGGTCATTTCAGCTCACCGGACATTGCCACTTTCACTTATAGAAACATAAGCAGACTGTATGAATACTCTAGGGTACGGTTTATTTGATGCGATCTTTTTTCTTGCATGGCATTCACGTTGTCTTCGGTTAGCTTCTTCCCTTTTACGTATTGCCTCATTGGAATATGTTGAAGGTGTTGTTTGTGATACATTTAATCTGTTGGTTATATCCCTGAATGCAATATGCCCTCTGGTCGGTGGGCTCTTTGTGTCCATACCTGATTGATAAATTATGATATTAGTGTTTGCGTCTAGCCTATATAGTAAGATAATGGTGCATTGCAACGGTTTCATCTTTTGTAAGGTTGAAAATGCTCTCATAGTATATAACAATATATTAATGACATCAAAGCGATATCATGCATATGACACAACTATGCATATAGAACTGCATTGATAATTTAAATATTTTTTCCCACCATCGCAACTCATGATAGGGATTTGGGAAGTTTGATATTTACAAAATTTGGCTTTGGTTCAATTTTAAATTTCTTAAATGACATCAAAGCTATATCATCCATATGACAACCATGCGTACAAAGATGCATTGATAATTTAAATATTGTTTTTCCACAGTCGCGTGATGTCAATTCCATCAAAATTTTTGGCCTGCACCTTGATTGTTTGCTGAAGATACAATGACTATTTGCTTGAACGAGAAACATGTTACTAAAAGGGATAAATTTGATCTATACAGGAATTGCCTTTGTTTAAATTATCAATATATTAGATTACATGACTTGCACTTTAATGTGATCAAAGTTACTGAAAAGTGCATATGTAAGGTATAGTCATCACAACTGGGTCAACAATGCAGAGTGAGTATAGAATGAACATAAACAGTATGATTTACAGTGTTACAACCTAATATTATAAGCCACTTGTCAGAGTATCCGAATAATAAAATTTCTCTCACCCGGCTTCTCCTTGATCGATTTATTTCCTTCAAAATTAGACAATTTTTTTGCTACAGGAAATACTTGAGGTGACAATCACACTTTCTCTGCACATGTTTTAACATGAAGCAATCCTTCAAAAGCATGGTCAAGTACTATACATAAACAAAAAAAATATTAATAGGTTCCCAAGTATTTAAAAGGATTGGGATCCACTGAACCAAATATTTGAGAACTTCCATATATACTACAGGCAGAGTGTTTAGACACAGTGCACCCAAATTTAGAAATATATATTGTGTACTAAAAATAATCCCTCAATTTCTATTTCAAGTATAAGACCAAATTTTTTTTAATTTCATCCTATCATATACAAACCTAAAGTGAATCACAGCTTGCACTGAATTTACCATGTATAATAACTTCTCTGTTAGGCAATATCATTTTTATTTTTCAGCGACTACTAATCCATTTGTATACATAACCAAAAATTTGCAAGACAAAAATGCTTTTATAAGTTATAAGCTTTTATAAGTTATAAGTTTATTCTTCAACACTCCATACAAATCGTCACTACAATTCATGGCAAAACCTTGCTTGTTCTGAAAAACTAAATATTACCAGTTAGAACTAACAAAGGATTTTGATGGCCATTAGTTCTCATCAAAACATTGTTATACACATAAATAGGTACTTTAAATTCCTAGTAATCGTGGACGTGCATAGCACGTTTTACAATATATATAGTTATATAATATTTAAGGTTTATGAGACTAATATTACAATTATATATATAGTTAAAACCACACGTTTTATATCTACACATAAAACCCATGTTACTAATATAATAATGGAAAAAAGTTGTTCCAAGGGGTGGGGACCTGTGGGGCGATCCGGTGGGATGAGGGGGCCGATCTGGTGCATTGGATTTAACACAGTCGATATGGGTCGTTGGATGTGCCACACGATGAATGAGTAAAAGGAGTTGGTGAGCTATAGAGTAGATATAATCACCACACAGGACTTTTTCACAAATAATTGGAGAAGTCACTCCAAACAAAATGGTGGGCTGACCATGCTGCACTTGGGAAGCTATTTCATCCAACGTTGACAATTGGTGCATTCTATCTGTCATGAATTACATCTGAAAGATCCAGGGCACATTTCATGCCTATCTACATTTTATTTTCATGATGATAGCCTAACCTTTCACAAGGCTTGACGTTTTCTAAATAATCTCGACCAGTCGACATGAAAATAAACAACATGAGCTCTTTTAGACTAACAAAAATGGTGCCGGTGATCATTTGGGTGCAAATCACTTTGGCAGTCCCCATATAGAGCATATGAATTTTCTTGATTAGTAATACACATTGTTATAAAACACGTCTAATAGAGTAATCATGATATATTCAAATAAAAAATTCTTTTTCTCATCATGGTACAAACAATAGTGGAGTTATGGGTGTCTACATAATCTCACCTACCAGGGTTTAAAATTCTAATGCCCACAACTATGAATATATGGTTGTGCTTTTAGTAAGATTTTTTAATAAGTTCATAAATTTATCCCTAACCTTTATATGTTGAACGTGTGTTAAAGGACAGTAGATATGTGTTTGTACGGTGGCGTGTTTTTTGAAGTAACGAAGTAAATCTTAAGCTCTGGAGTCACAACATACAGATTACAAATTTATCCACATGAACTGGGCTAGGATCTACCAAATGAGAGTGCATCACTGGCAATTAAAACTTCTTAGTGACAAGTTTGGTTTTGCTACTGCTGAAATGTGCATTATGAATGGACATAAATTCATTCACTCAGTTCTGCTACTACTTGCATTATGAATGAACAAACAAGAACATGGCATAGTTTTGGGCTGGAATGGGGGAGGCCGGAGGTTACCTGCAGCAGCGTCGAACGACGGTGGGGCGTCGAGTTCGCAGCGCCGACGGCCGACGACGACGGCAGATCAGGACGGCGGTGGCCAACTTGCTGATGACGGCGGAGACGGCAGCACTGCTGGGCTCAAGAGGCGGTGGTATTCAAGGCAGCGGCAACAGCCTTCAGCGGCGATGAACTATACAGAAAAGGAGATAATAACACATTTTTCAGTTTCACATTAAAAAAGTCACCACTTAACTAATCAACCAAGAGATCGGGGGAACCTAGAAATAACCTAGAAAAATCTAAAGGATCATTTCATCGAGTGCATAAAAAAGAAATAGCTAAGTACCCTTGTTCAGCTATATGCAAATTAGTTGTGACTCAAATTTTTGCATGTTATACAGAAAATTGATGTACATGCATGAATAACTTTACAGAGGAAGAAACCTGTGATCCAGTCAATCTATATGGCTTCTTTGGACTCCTACAAAATATAAGCAGGTGTAATCAGCGAAGTCAGATTATATGCAAGTGTAATCACCCACGACCTTTTCAAAGGCCCATATGCCCCAAGGAAATCCTCACCACGATATTTTATCAGATAATGGAATCAGCTGCTGCATCTAGGATGCACAAAGCCTCAATCCTCAGGGCACTAATTCGCATAAAAGAGAAACAGCTCACAAAGCCAAAATCCTCGGTATCAATTCGCATAAAAGAGAAATAGCTAAGTACCCTTGTTCAGTAATATGCATCGCAAAGAAAGACTGCTAATCCATAACTCGAGATCAGACAACCAAAGCAGACGCCAAACATTAGGTATAACAATATATATCAAAACGTTGACACCATCTCATCCTTAATGAGACCACAATTCTGCTGACTAAATATTGGTTGTTCTATTCACCTTTACTGGAAATTGCAGATATAACTCTAACTGTGGCCTTGTCTATAATTCAGTATACCACATATTGAGATAATAAGCTAGCGATATCCCATTGAAAATGAACAATATGGTCAAAGTGTCACAGTTTTACAATAGGATACTCTCGTCTATACACTAAGTATGAACTGCAAAATCTACCATCTACACAGCCAGCACCACCAATTACGCCAACGAAATTGCAGCATAGCATCACAAAACGCACACATTAGACATCAATCCGGGCGGTTAAACGACACGGGGCCAGCGGTGCTAGGGTTAGAGCGGAGGGAGGGGATCGGCGGCGATGGCTGAGGGCGGTCGCGAGCGAGCGGAGGAGGCTAAGGCAGAGGGAGGCCGTGCAGAGAGGGCGAGTCCGGTGATCGAGCGCGATGGCTGAACGGCGTGACAACGGCAGAGAGGGGGAGGGGTATCGCATGGGCAGTGGGTGGGGGTGGGAGGCTGTGGGGAGGGGTGGGAGGTGGGAGGTGATCCGGTGGGATGAGGGGGCCGATCTGGTGCATTGGATTTAACACAGTCAATATAGGTCGTTGAATGTGTCACACGATGAATTAGTAAAAGAAATTGGTAAACTATAGAGTAGATCCTTCCACCAGAATGATCCTTTAGAAAAGGAAAAAAAAAAGGAAATCCTTTAGTATTGCATGTGTGTGTGACATAAGGCATGATCAGTCAGATCAACATAACTAGCGGTACGTCAAACGTAAGATACGATTTAAGAATCATATTTCATAAAATTTTATCGATAGTGATAAAAGCGGATGTTATTGTGATTCTGTGAAATAGTGGTATGTCAAACGTAAGGTAATTATTGTAATTATGTCACTTGTTTTATGTTTCGTCAGCAGTCCAGGTTATGTGTGTTTGAAAAATGTCTGTGCTACAACAGCTTTTGTTAGGAGGCATGTGGGTGGGTGTGTGGGTAAGTGGGTCTCACATAATTACATTTCAAAGAATGTTTAGCTAATCTACTACTTCCTCCGTCCTAAAAAGAAAGCAATTATAGTATTTAAAATTTGTCCCACAAAGAATACAATTCTAACAAGTAGGGCCCATCTAATTGATTACAATGAGATATAATTACTCTTTCCCAGTGACCCAACCGATCCCATCGATCCACTCGCGGTGGCCACCTGTCGCCCCCTACCCTTATCCCATCGTGCTCGCCCCCATCCGCGCTACCCCCAACCTAGCCGTCGCCCCCAACCATGGCCTCATTCCCAACCGACTCCTAATCCCCAGGCCTCTCCCCATCCCATCGCCTCCCCCCATCCCATCACCTCCCCAGGCCGCCTCCTAGGATGGCTGACGGCGGCAGCGGTGGTACCGACAAGATCCGGCTGCGCGGCCACCACATCATAATCGAGCGAGGGTGGATAAGCGGGCACGGTGGTCTTTGTTAGCGCCGCACCGAAGGCCGTGCCTGCGCCGGCGCTCGGGCCCATGCCCGCGCCCTCGCGTCCGTGCCCGCGCCTGCGCCCAGCGCCCGGGACCTCGCCCAGTGTCAGCCGGAACCTCTGGCCAGGAGCAAATGCACACAAGAACACGCTTGACAGAGAGATTGGTGCTGCCCAAAACCCTGCAGCGTTTTCTGTTCTTTCCTTCTCCTTTTATTGCAAATTTACAAGTGCAAAACATCCGCACATCGCAGCTCACGACGCGACCATCCCCACGTCTGTGATGTTGCCCACGAACCATTGTTCAGACTCGTACACGACCCATTCTCGGCATGGCCTCACGACGTGTCCGTGTGTATGCACAACAGAGAGTGACGTGGGATTCTAACTAACTACAGCGCAAGGCTTAACTAACAAATCTCCTCCTAAGCCTTGCGCATCTGTTTGAGATTGACGAGGCCGAGCTTAGCGCGCAGTTCACAGAAACGCTCACGCGCCAGGGCCTTCGTCATGATGTCCGCCAACTGCTCAGTGGTGCCAATGGAGGCGACATTCATCCTTCCTTCTTCAATGCATTCACGAATGTAGTGGAACCTTGTATCTATATGTTTGCTGCGATCGTGAAAGACAGGATTCTTACTGAGTTGTATGGTGGACTCATTGTCGATGTTGAGTTGGAATGCGCCTTCCTTCTCGCCCTTGAGCTCCGCAAGAAGGCGCGCCAGCCATACGCCCTTGCAGGCAGTCGTAGTCCCGGCGATGTACTCCGCTTCGCATGAAGACAGAGCAACAACCTTCTGCTTTTGTGACTGCCAGGTGATGACATTGTTGCCGAGGAAGAAGACCACACCCGAAGTACTCTTGCGCGTGTCAATGTCGCTGGCGAGATCGCTGTCGCTGTAGCCGATGAGCTGCGCGTCCTTCTTCTTCCCCGTGTAGTGGCAGCCGAAGTCCAGTGTGCCTGAGATGTATCTCAGCACCCTCTTGACTGCTGCCAAATGCTCGGTGGTTGGCTTCTCCATGAAGCGGCTGATGTAGCCCACTAAGTAGGCCAAGTCTGGCCTGGTGTTCACCGCAGCGAGCCGACGATGCTCCTGTAGGCGGTTGCGTCGACGGCGGGTGCAGTGCTCGCCTTGCTCAGCTTGAGGCGTGGCTCCATTGGGATGTAGCTAGGATTGCACCCAGCCATCTCGGCATTCTTCAGGATCTTTGCCGCATACGCGCTTTGCCCCAGGGTGATGCCGTCCGCCGACCGTGTCACCTCCAGGCCGAGGTAGTAGTGCAGCAATCCCAGATTGCTCATCTGGAACGTAGCCTTCATCTGTGACTTGAACTCGTCGATGTCGCCAGCACTGCCGCCCGTGATCACCAGAACATCGACGTATACTCCCACCCTCACCGCGGAGGTACACTGCGTCCTCGAAGTTGCTTTGCCTGAACCCGAGCTTGAGTAGGGAGCCATCCAGCTTCACATACCAGGCACGTGGAGCTTGCCGTAGACCATAGAGCGCCTTGACAAGGCACAGGACCTTGCTTCTTTTCCCTTGAGGATGAAGCCGGGCGGCTATTCGATGTAAACCTCCTCCTGCAGCTTGCCGTTGAGGAAGGCGGATTTGACATCCATATGATGGACAGTCTAGCCTTCGCTCGTGGTGTGCGCAAGAAGGAGCCGCACGGACTCCAGCCGTGCCACCAGCGCGAACACCTCATCGAAATCGACTCCTTGCCGCTGCACATAGCCCTTTGCGACCAGCCGGGCTTTGTACTTGGAGATGATTCCGGCTGCATCCTTCTTCGCCTTATAGACCCATTTGAGCCCAATGGGTCTTGTCCGCGGCGGTGGGTCGACGAGCTCCCAGGTGCCATTGGCTTCGATCGCCATCATCTCATCGAGCATAGTGTGGTGCCAGCACTCGTGCTCCTGCGCCTCAACGAAGGTGGACGGCTCAGCGTCACTAGCCAGAAGCAGATGCTCCACTGTCTCCCGTTGCGCCAGGCCTGGTGGTGTGGAATGGCCCAACACGTTGTCCAGCCTGCGAAAACGGAGTGGAGCATCATCATGATCAACATCCAGATCAGCCTCATTAGTGTCCGGTGGCGTGGCATACTCCAGCTCCTACCTAGCAGCTTGTGCTGGTGTAGTTGGTGTCAGCAGCGCGACGCCGTGGGACGGCAACAGTGGCGCAGACATCCGCGCTGGTGATGTCAAGTTGGACGCTGGTGCTGGCGTAGGTGTAGTGGTCGACGTATTCACAGTGATCACTTGGGGCTGATCCGCGGTGTCCTGCTCGATGTTGAAGTCGTCAGCGACGTCGGCGAGCTCTCCCGCCCAGGTCCATTGAGCGCCTTCGTCGAAGACGACGTCGCGGCTGACATGGACCCACCTCGTCAATGGATCGTACAGGCGATAGGCCTTGGAGCCCGCCTCGTACCCGACGAAGATTGTGCGCCGGCTCCGGTCGTCGAGCTTCCTCAGGTTTGGTGTCATCACCCTCATGTGCGCAACGCAGCCGAAGGTGCACAGGTGCTGAACGCCTGGCGTGCTTCCAGTCCAGAGCTCGTAGGGGGTCTTGCCTCCTATGCTCTTGGACGAGGACCGGTTGAGCAAGTAGACGGCCATCGTGACCGCCTCCCCCCAGAACACGCTCGGGAGCTGCTTCGCCTTGAGCATGCACCGAGCAGTCCCGACCACTGACTGGTTGCGCCGCTCGATGACGCCATTTTGCTGGGGCGAGTATGGCGTCGTGAGCTCGCGCCGTACGCCGAGCTCGGTGCAGTACTGCTCAAAGTCGCCCGCCAGGAACTCTCCTCCACGATCCGTGCGGAGAGCACGGACACGCTTGCCGGTCTTGCGCTCAGCTGCGGCCTGGATGCATTTGAACGCCGCGGGTGCGGCGTCCTTGCTGGGAAGCAGAGCGATCCACATGTACCGTGAATAATCATCAACGAGAAGGAGGAAGTACCGATTGCCGCTAGGTGTCGGAGGAGTGATGGGGCCACAAAGATGCCCGTGCAGCAGCTGGAGCACCTCCGTCGAGCGCGTCAGTACGCGCTGCGGGAACGGTGTGCGTCTGTGTTTGCCAGCCAGACAGGCATCGCACACCTGCTCGACCTGGGTTAGCAGGGGCATGCCGCAGACGAGCGCCTCCCGTCCCATCTTCCTGAGTGCGCCGAAGTTGACATGCCCGAATCGGGCGTGCCATAGCCATGCGTCCTCCTTGGCGTGCGCCGCCAAGCACACCGGCCGTGCAATGTTGAGGTCGAGCACGTAGAGCCGGCTTGGGCTCCGGTGAATCTTGGCGAGCAGGCAGCACTCCTCGTCGTGAACTCGCATCACTCCTCCCTCTACGAGCACCTAGAACCCTACCTCGTCGAGCTGCCCGACGCTTATGATGTTGGCAGTGAGGCAGGGAATGGAGTACACGTTGACGAGGGCAAGGTGCTCCCCGTTCTTGCACGCGAACAGGATAGTCCCGCGGCCCTCGATCTTGACGACGGAGCCGTCACCGAAACGCACCGTGCCGACGATGCCGGTGTCGAGGTCGGAGAACACAACGCGAGAACCCGTCATGTGGTTCGTGGCTCCGGTGTCCAAGACCCAGCGCTTCGGGTCCCGGTCTTTAGCCGCGTCGAACACGGCGAACACCTTCTCCTCCACAAGCTCAAGCTGGCGCGGAGTCGCAGTGGCGCCTTCCTGGGTTGGGGGCGGCAGTGGCGGTGAGGTGGAGGACTCAGGGTGAGCCCCTCCATCGTCCACCATGTCCAGGGCGAGGAGCAGCGTTGGCTCATCATCCTGGGCCACGTGAACCTGCTCCTCCTTCCTCTTGCTGCGACAATCCCTGGCCCAGTGACCTTTCTTACCGCAATTTTTGCAGATGTCGTCGGGGTTGACTCGGCCCGCACTGGAGCCGATGCGTGAGTCAGTACCGCCGCCTGCACCACGGCCACGGCCGCTCCCGCGGCGCTTGCCGCGGCCACCAGAGCTGGAGTGGCCTTGGCTAGAATCCTGCTCGCGCTTCTTGTACCTCTCGATCCATTGCTCCTCTGTGAAAAGCAGCTTGCCGCCGGCAGCCTGAGGCGGGGAGGGCTCGATGTCATCCGCCACCTTCAATCTCCCCGTGACCTCCTCGATCGAGAGTTGCGAGATATCGAGAAGGGTTTCAATGGAGATGACGAGTTGCCTGTACCTTGGACGCACGACATGCAGATACTTGGCGACCACCTTGGTGTCCGGTTCTGGATCGCCGAGGGTTGCCAGCCTCTGAACGATCCCGGTAAGGCGCAGGGCGAAATCCTCGATCGCCTCACCATCGCGGAGCGTGATCGCCTCGTACTCAGCGCGGAGATTCTGCGCCGTAGCCTTCCGCACGCGATCGTCGCCGATGCGGATTGTCTTGATGGCCTCCCAGGCATCCTTCGCCGACTCCTTGGTCGCGAGTGTGGGAATCATCTCCGGCGGAACCGAGCTGTAGATGGCGTCCAGTGTGGTGCGGTCGTCATGGAACTCGACGTCGCCGTGCTTGACGGCGTCCCACAGATGGCGGGATTGAAGCTTCAGCTTCATCAACAGCGACCACTCGCTGTAGTTGGTCTTCGTCAGCTGCGGCCAATTGCCGGAGCCGCCGGTCTCCTTGATCACGCGCTCGATGACGACCTCCCGTGGATGCCTTGTGTCCTGGGTACGCGTACGGCGCGGCGGAGAACGGAGCGGACGCGGTGTTGGTGAGCGCGACAGTGACCTGTCGCCTCCGCCGCTGCCAGATGTCCCCGTCTTGTCGGCGCCCGACGGGGTACGACCACGGGACCTCCCTGGAGATGCCATGGCAGTCGCAAGACCTTTCGCGAGCTCTGATACCACTTGTTAGCGCCGCACCGAAGGCCGTGCCTGTGCCCGCGCTCTGGCCCTCGTCCGCGCCCTCGCGTCCACACCGCGCCCGTGCCTGGGCCCTCGTCTGTGCCCTCGCATCCGCGCCTGCACCCGCGCCCGGCGCCCGCGTCCACGCCCGGGACCTCGCCCGGTGTCAGCCGGAACCTCCGGCCGGGAGCAAATGCACACAAGAACACGCTTGACAGAGAGATTGGTGCTGCCCAAAACCCCGCAGCATTTTCTGTTCTTTCCTTCTCCTTTTATTGTGAATTTACAAGTACAAAACATCCGCACATCGCAGCTCATGACGCGACCATCCCCACGTCCGTGACGTTGCCCACGAACCATCGTACAGACTCGTACGCGACCCATTCTCGGCATGGCCTCACGACGTGTCCGTGTGTATGCACAATAGAGAGTGATGTAAGATTCTAACTAACTACAGCGCAAGGCTTAACTAACAGTCTTCGAATGGATGCCGACGGTGAGCTTTATGCCCCTGAGTCGGAGCTGCAAATCGGTGATGTGGGTGATAGATTCCTCATCCCAGATTTGGAGGACGTTGATGCCAGTTGCTTCGTCCTAGAGACCCAAGAGCAAGGTGGTGATGTAGGTCTTCTGGGCATGGAGTTGAAGGCCACCTGTGAGGAGATGGAGGTCAATGGTGCTGGTATGGAGGTTGAGGCCGCCGGTGTAAAGGTGGAGGCCGCCGGCGTGGAGGTGGAGGCCAACTTCTTTGTCCCAGACTCTGAGGAGGTGGAGGCTGCAAGTATGGTGGTGGAGGCCGCCGGCACGGAGGTGGATGACGACGATCTTGGCATGGAGGTCGAAGAATGCTACAGACCTGTCTACCTCAGCATGCTCAAGATTGTGTTGCCTGCTTACTTGATCACAAGTCGAAGTAAGTTTAGTGATTTCGTCAAAAAAATAAGTTTAGTGAATGTGCACAATATATGGTTTCATCTTCAGTTTGGCAATGTTATTCTATACTAAAAAATTAGTTTAGTGAATGCTCAAAAAATAAGTTTAGTCGAAGTAATGAAGTTATGTTTATGGATTTGGAGATTAGGGAGGTTAGAATACATTAAAGTTTCAATTTTTGCTCAAGCTATGGTGATTAATTTGAGTTTATGGAATTTATACTTTGATGAGGGAAATAGTAGCTGCTTTGCTGAATCTATAATTTGAGTTAATTTGACTTGCAGCAGAACTAAAGTTCAAATAGCTGCTTTGCTGATTATAGTTAATTTGAGGCATTTTACATGTGGATCATTGCACAAAGGGAAAAAAAACATTGTTCAGAGAAACTGAAACTAAATACATGCTGCCTAAAGGTGCTAAAGTTCAAATACATGTTCAGAAAAACATTGTTTAAACTGAGTATTGCCTAAAGACTCCATCACAGTATCATAAACTGACGAGAGGTGGTTGTTGACATGCATAATGACTATATAAAATTGAGTATACATGCTGAACTTATACTCAAATTCTGAACTTAAAACAAATTAAGTGGAGCACAATCGGTTGCCTAAAGACTCTATCACAGTATCATATAATTGACGATCAAAACCAAGTCTTCTAGGAAGAATTCCTAATGCCTCTAGCCTCTGTTTGTTGATGTGAGGGATCTTGTATCTATTCCCTCCATGGACTTTCATTACTTCAATCAAGCAAACTTGTAGAGTTAGGAAGACTCTATTCAGAATACCTGTATCGTAGTCATCGTATTCCTTTTGAACATTCTCTATGAGTTCATCCATGTTTCTAGAGACCCTTTTATGTGTTAAGGACTGAAGGGATGCAAAGAACCCTAGATCTAGTGCATTCATATCAGGGGAATTTGGAGGTTGGTTCATGAGACGGATGTCAAGCCCTATTTGTGATACTGCAAGTTTAAATTGTTCATCGTCTAGTGGCACATGAGTCCTAGCATATCTTGTTGAATCTATATGGTGTTACGTGCATCTTCTCGAGGCCAACTTGCTCTAATAACTGGCAGCACTTTAGTAATCAAGAATGACCTTATAGTATCTCTATCAAGCTTGATTGTCTTGATGACTAGTGTGCCCCTTTCTCTGTTTCGACTTCTCCTTTGTGCCGGCTCCTATCAAACCAAGCAAGTTAGTTTCACAACTAAATAGCACAAATTACTCTAATCAAAGAAAGCATGTAAAACTATTGCACCTTTCTGATAAAAGGCCATACGTCAACTTTACCATCAAAAGTGCAGTTTCCTTCAGCATCATACCTAGGCCTAGCAACTGCGCTAAGAACATCACTTTATCAATGGTGTTCTTGTTTTGCACAGTCCTGTATGGATCATCCTCATCTGGAAGCATATAAAAACTCATTGCCTTCTTTGTTGTGTTGAACCACTTCTCGTTTATGTGGATAATGTTTTGCATTTCAATAAATTTGGGTTCGTTTGGCAAAGTACGTGGATCTAACATTGAAAGACATCACTACAATCTTTCTTTTTTCTTTGATTCCTTCAGATAAGGCTTTAGTGAATTGGAGTGGCGTCGTGGCATCCCTTGTTTGAACCACCTTTGTAGTGTGCTTTTCTTTACACCTACTGCTTCTGCTAGAGAATGTATAGTGCTCATTCTATACAAAGGAACATTAGCAATCTGTGACAGATCTACTGTAATTTTTTTCGGCCACAATTCTTGGGCTTCTTTGATGTTACATCAACTAGTATTCCTGCACGGCACTGCTTCGCTCGTTGCCAAACAAGCTGCACTGTATTTCTACTTATCTGAAACTTTTCAGCAACTATGCGTTTACTGTCCCTGCGTAATCTTCCACTCGTACTACACTCAAGCAATTCTGCATATATTTGTTGCCTTTGTGTTTTTGTGATATCTTTTGCCTGATGTGCACCATTTTCATTTACCTCTTCTTCTTCATCTAAATGGGCGAACTCCTCATGTCCAAATTCAACGGCCACAACATCAAAGTACACGCCATAATCATGCAGAACCTCTTCCATGCCTTCATGACCAATAGCTGAAGAGATCTCCCGATCGTCTACAAAATAAAAGTACAAACTGTTGGTTTTTTTTTTTGACAATCAGATCATTCATAGTACTATAATGTGGTAAATCTCAACTAATCATGCATGTATATATCAGCTTTGTACATGTACACATATATATATCAGCTTTGTTATCATTAGCCTGATTGTTTTTATTTGTACATGTACACATATATATCAGCTTATGTTATCATTAGCCTGATTTTAGTACACAATGCACTTACACAACTAAAGTTATCTAACAATTCTTCTTTCAATGGTAGCCTAGATGATTTTAGAGTAGCCTTAGATGTAATTCTGATATACTCCTACCAAATAATCATCATATGATCACAGATCTGTAGATCACCAACCCGGTTTAGCAATGTCTTAGTTTGATTATCAGTGATCTGTGATCTAGTAGTATTTCCCATGGTAGAGATCAAGTTCTGATCTGATTTTAGTGCAAACAGGACTAATACAGAATTTTGTGCCTTATAATGCTCATACATTCCAATGCCCTTGACTTTTTAGTGCAAACATGACAAACAGGACTAAAACTGATTTTAGTGCAAACAAGAAGCAATTCTTAGAGTAACCTTGATTTACAGTACCCTAGATGTATTCCCATGCTTATCTAATTATAATCATCATTTAGAGTAGCCTTAGATTTAAAACATTACCTGTTGATTTCTTCTTGTTGCTCAGAGTCATCTATATTTACATCAATTGGACCACCACAACAAAAAACAAAACAACATGACACACACATACACCAACCAAACACACACCATGGTCCCCAAACAAAAAAAACGAAGACGAGGGGAGCACACCACCACAAAACAACCAAACCACCAAAAACCCCAAAACCAACCTGTTCATTTCTTCATAACCACTACCCCACCCCCTAGGACAACCCCAAACACAGCAGGGACATTATAAATCACCAACTCCCTTGGTCTTGTCCCTCAACAACAGATGCATAACTATTGAGGTCAGAAAAATGTCAGCACCCCCCCTTATCTTGTCAAATCCTAAACACATGAAATTGACAACACACATGACCAGTAATCTAAAATATATTTGAACCTTAAGGAAATCTATAAGATTTATATGGTAAGCACACCTAACATTGCATTGCATCTGTTCTTGTTGATACCAGCATTTGATTCCTGACAAGATCCCTTGATCTTCTTTCTCATCAGCTTAAGGCTTCATTAAGGTAAAGGCAATGCTACATCTTCCCTCATCGCTCAAAACCCCTTCCACTCATGGACAATTGAGATCTGTAGCCCATGACTGACTGGGTTTCCAGGTTTATGATGTGCATACAGGCTGACTGGTCACCACCATCTTTTATAGGACATCAAGGCTACTGGAATATGGCACCCCAACCAATTTTTGCCGCCTTGGATCTGCGTGTACCACCTGCTACCAATTGTGCATTGTGTGTGTATGTGACAAAAAACAGGCGCCAACCAGATAATTGTAATGTGCATGTATGCTTTGCCGCCATCTAATTTTGGTGGCAGATGATTATGGCGCCAATGCATGTAATCTGGCCGCTAATGCTAATCCCCTTCAGTAATTGCCTCTTGTTTCCATCAAACAATTGCATGAACATTTATTGCACCTGGATAATTGGAAAGGCAACTCTAAGTTCAATCACAACGGACGTGAGTAAATAGGGGCATTCAGGTTATTTGCCTTCACTGCTAATTTATCTAAGATTTGCTATAATTGCTTTTTTTTTTTTTGGGACGGAGGGAGTACTACGGCAGTACTATAGAAGGAGTCGTCCTTCTCCAGTCCATCCCAGCGATATGAACCATTCATTATTTAGGGATAGTTTAAAGGTGAGAAAAGAGAGAAGAGGAAGAAAATTACGTAAAACGAGATGAGCTATTAGCGCATGATTAATTAAGTATTAATTATTTTAAACTTAAAAAATTGGATTAATATGATAAACTTTTATATAGAAATTTTTTTAAAAAAAATATCAATTAAACGGTTCGAGAAACGTGTTTACGAAAAAACGAGAAGTTTTTCTGTCTTCCAATAGATTCGAACTTAGCCTTATAGTATTAATCTATTATAATGCATTAGGGTGTTTGAATTGGCTTATTGTCCTGGTTTATAAACCACACGTAAAACAAAGAATATTATTAGCGTGTGATTAATTAAGTATTAACTATTAAAAACTTGAAAAATGAATCTATTTGATTTTTTTAGAAATACTTTCATATAGAAAATTTTTTAAAAAACACACTTCTCTAGCAGTTCAGAAACGAGTTCATAAAAAACGAAAATAAGCCAAGATTATAGGTACCTAGCAGACGAATTTTTTTATTTTTATATTTTTTTAATAAAATATTTACAAAAGTACATTTTCGTTTCAAAAATTTACAAAAATATACTCCCAACGCCCTCTGGGAGGGTGTTTTTTAAAAATCGCCCTCCCAAAGGGCGATTTAATAACGTGGTCAGCACTTTTGCAGGCGGCCCCCGAAAACCGCCCAAAAACCGCCCTCACCAGAGGGCGGCAAGGGGGACCGCCGCCTGCAAAATACCTGCCACGGGGCCAGCCAATTTACCAGGCAGCCCCTTGGCCGCCCAAAAACCGCCCTCTAGGAGGGCAATGGCAAGGGGGCCGCCTGCAAAAAAACGCCGGCCACGGAGCTGAGCATTTTATAGGCGGCCCCCTTGCCGCCCTCTGGGAGGGCGATTTTTAGGCAGCCCCGTATAAAACCCCCTCCCAGACTCAAAAAATGTCATAAAATTCATAGAAATTACAGAAAAAAAGAAAAGAGAGCTGAAGAGGAAGGCTGAACGAAAGCAGCGAAGCTCTCCAGTTTTGGCTGATTCGTCTGCAGATAAAATCTATTGTCCCTTTGTAATTTCTATTTCTATACAAAAATTGATGTAGTATTGTACTGGTTACGTGTATAGTACTATATAAAAATAAGTTGTTACTCGTAGATCTGTAGGTTTTGAGTCAATTTGTTAGATAACTTAATTTGTGTAGAGATGGTAGTAGTAATATAAAATCTCGATTACACAGTTTACATAAAATGTGAGGAGAATGTTACCACAGGTACCTAGTTTAACTATATTTCTTTCAATCAACGGATATGTCAAATAAAGTGATATTTCAGTAATTTCATGGGCAAGGAAAAAAACAAAAAAATGTTCGGTCTGCTTCCACAAGGTGTAAGATCTGTCGGAGTTTAGTTCAACGGCTAATGGGCAATTGATAGGCCAGCTGAGAGAGAAGTGTCGCGGTCAGTGTACAACTGGCTGATGCGAGGTTTTCGACTGGACTCCCAAATCAACGCAATAACCTTGTATGTTGTAGTCAGTCGTGCAGTTGAAGGTTTTTTTTTGGGAACTGAATGCTGGTGGATTGCATGGCACTTGGAGATGGTACGTGGAGAATACATTCCAACGTGGTTGGCCACTGTGCATACTTGTGTCGGTGTATGAGAATGATAACACCGCTGCTGCAATGCCCGTGCAAAATGATGAGGGTCCAAGTACGGCGGAAGAAGGTGATGCCGAAACAATGGAAGAAAATAAAGGAGGGAATGAAGAAGATACAGAGCCAACAAGTGTGGCAGATGAGAGAGAACTAATCGACACCATCGTCGAAGAAATGGATAGGGAAGATGCTGAAAACAAGCATGCAGAGTATAATGATTCGTCTGATGAGAACAACGTGATACCTGCAGAATGGAGCAACGAGGACTTCTCAGACCTTGTTATCTCCGAGCAGCATTATGTGCCATAGGAGTACAAGGAGAACGAGGTTATCCAGGGGGCTAAGTATGCATATGTAGAGGATTTGAAGGATGTAGTAAAATAATGGCGGTGTCACTTCAGAGGGAGTTCTCGGTGGTGAAGTCAAATAAATCAGTGTATGAAGTGAAGTGCGTGAAAGATGGGTATCCATGGCGGGTGCACGCATTCAAGGGTAAGTGAAAGTATTATTGGCAAGTTTCAATCGTGACCGAGCATTCATGTTACTCACCCAGTGTTGAAAAATATCATAGAAACATAACATCTGTATTTGTTGCAACAGAGATGTACTCCCACATTGTGAATAACCTGGGGTACAAAGCAAGGTCAATTGTTAGACATATTGAAGAGAAATTCAAATACGCAATTAGCTATGCTAAGGCTTGGAGGGCAAAACAGAAGGTTGTAAAGATAAAGTTTGGCACATTTGAAACATCTTATGACAATTTGCCTCGTCTGTTAGCCTGTATTCTTACAGAGGAATGCAGAGACCTGCTACGACCTAAAAGCGCTTTCCATCAATTGACCATGGTTAATAAAAGTGTGTTGCAATGAAGTATTCTTTTCATTAGGTGCTTGCATTCTGGCATTTGTGCTAATTGTCGTCCTAGTCCTCTGCATCGATAGGAACATTTCTGACGGAAGTATGAGGGCAGATATTAACAGCAATTGGAGTGCAATGATGAGAACAACTAAGTTCTAACCCGGTCGAACTTTTGCTTTTGTTGAGAGTGAGAACAACTGATAGCCTACACGGTAATTGATTCTACCAAGGGTTAAGTCAATCACGGTAGTTGTACAGATGAGGCCAGACGTACGATGCCTAAAACAAAAAACCACAACAACAAAAAACAAACCAACAAAACACAACACCAAACCACAACACCAAAAAACAAACCACAACAAACAAACAAAAAAACAAAAACAAACAAAACAAAAAAAACAAACACCACAACCCGGCCACCCAACCACACACCACACCACAAACAAAAAAATGACCGTTACGCCGGCACTTGCTACCCCGTGCAATTGAGGATTGAGGATGGATGTGCCTGAGAAAGATACCACCGAGTGGCTCTGATATCCAAAGTAGATGGTGCATGCGTCATATGGTGCTAATTTCTATAGGCACTTTAAGAATAAGCACCTTATGGATCTTTTCAAGAGGTTATGCGCCCAGAATCAATGAAGCAAAAAATGCTCTTTATAAGCTTTGGCAGGAGGTTGAAAGAACATGAGCTATACTACTAAACATAACAGCAATGAGCAGATCCAGGAGGGCTACCCTTGTAGGGGAATGAGGCTCCACAAGCTCTTAGGTCCTCTATCCAAGTGACGACCTCATATGAAGAAGAAGGTCGGCACTCTCGGTTAGTAAAGATTTTCGGACCCGTGGATTGAGAATGAGCCAAATAAAAAAATAGGCATGATTGACATATAAATAAGGATAGGATTTCAATTTTGGCACAATGACCACAAATTGGCAGAGATTTATAATTGGTGATGTAGTAGTGTTCGAAGGGCTCCCACTTGATTAAGCATAGTTGAATTTATCAACTTGCATAGCACATGCAAGAATTTCAAAGATCGGTTCAGAGCAGCCAACCCGCCTTCAATGGTGCGGATAATACATCTTTTCTTTGGCCACAACTACTGACTAAAACCAAACAAACAAGTAACCTGTAAGGTAAAAAGTAATAAGGTCCGAAGGCATCGACGAGCTATACTCTCAAGATACACAGAACACAGATTTAAAGTATTATGTGTCAACAAGGGCATAGCGCAAAAATCATACCGTAAAAGAGTTATGCAGGAGTGCGTGCCTGAAGGAAGATGGACCTGCAAGTGCTCGCAGAAACCGAAAGCCTACTCTGCTGCCACAGCCATGTTCTACATGTTATTGTCACCAGCAGCGGTGGTGACGGGATAGAACGCACGTATATTCTTGTCTATACCTTATTCAGAAAAGAAGCAATCTACAATACCTGGAGTGGAGAAGATAAAATACGGCAAAAACTTCAAGGTATTGCAAAAAAAAGAAGGGACATTTACTACAGGAGCATCCTCAAGCTATCTACAAATATCCTGACCCATACAAAATATAAGGGATAAAGCGAGGTCACCGAAGACAAGACGCAATAACATTAAATGACATGGATAAGAAGTAAGCAGAATCCCGTGGAAAAGACATAAACGTTGTTACAAAAAACACACAAAAATTACTAAGCCACCAAACATGCGCAATACATTAAGAATGTCCAAAGAGATGCAACCAGGTCCAAGATATGCTAAGCAGCAGAAAGCCAAAAAAACACCAAACAAAAAGACCGTCGGGGTTCAGGCGTAATGATGGCAGTCGTCCTACGGCACAGTGAAGGCACAGCTTCAAGATGACCTCCAGTCCTAGGCGTTCATCGAAAATATTTGGTGTGTGCGTGCGGATTGTAGTGTAAGTTCATACTTGATCTTTTTGTGCATATAACGATATCCCGTACTGATTGTTTTTTATTGTCATATTAATAAATGATATAAACCTTAACAATAATTTGTAATGTGGTTGTTTCAATATTAACTTTAACAGAATTACTCTTTCTTGTTGCTATTGATAATATAATTTACGCTAACTCTCTATTTACCATGCAGGTATGGCACGTAAAAAACATACACCAGATAGCTGCTCACCGGGTCATCGCAACCAGATAAAACCCCACCGGTCTTAAAAAAACCTGTCAGCCGACAAAAACTCTGAAGAGGGTGCCCCAGCTAGGCACCTTCCATTCACGCCACTAGCCTTCACGTCCACCTCCTGCAGATCCAGACCACCGGTTCCATGAGAGGTGAAGAGCAAATGTACTAACATTTACACTTCACGATCATTCTGTACCAATATCTATGTTCACCCAATAATATAACAATACAGTACTATATTCTCTAGGTTACGTAGAGGCTGGAGACCACTTCTTCTGCTGTGCCAGGCTGGATTGAGCCCAGCACCGGACGAGAGGGACCCCACCCCAACCGCCAGGCCCCCAAAAAAAAAAAAAAAAAAAAACCAAAAATTCATAGGACGCTGAACCGATAGCACTCCACTCCATCAATACTCTTGGCGGCAACTAGATGGATCACTAATAAGACCAAAAACGCAACGGTGACGCACACGTTCTACAACCTACCGCAACCACACTGGACAGCACCGAGATGACTCCACACATCTAGGACGTGTCCTACCTGCTGGGACTTCCCGTCGTAGGGGATGCAGTCGAAAAAAATCCAGGTAGACGGGAACAAGGACGGTGGTCGCACAAAGTACATCACATGCTCAGTTCTAAAGAGGCCGTGCACCGTCGACCTGACTTGTAGTCCCGCACGGGTTCGCTAAACACCGCCTACACACGAGTGGCCCTCGACCAAGGCAGATAGCGTGCAACTGCTACAGTTCACCGCGTAAGTCGCGGAAATTCCTTCGACTTCACAAATCATTAAAACAACCGATCTGTAATCACAAAACAAACAAGCGTAGCGAAACTGACTAACCAATCTTACTTTACAGCCTGATCAGTACCATAGCCCCCAAGACAGCCGACCAAATACTCGGACAAACTGCAAGCGGAGCTTGGCCAAAAAAAGGCGTACCTGCTGTGGCTGTTCGGTGGGTGATAATTCACCAGAAAAGATGACGTGGCACACGGTGGACAGGACTGAATCCACTACGCTCGTAGCGATCGCAGACGCAACACAAAAACCACAAACCCCACCCGCCACAACCACCCACCCACCACACCCCCAACCGAGGACGGCTGTGTACCGCAGTGGAGCTGGGATCTGCTATGCTGCCCCCACCCACGCAAGTACTGTCGGTCTTCCCTGTGACACGCTCCCAACCACCTAAACTGCACAAAGCACCAATGCAGGTTGCGATTCTCGCCCCGCGTTGCCTCTCCTTCTGCAGCTATGAGCGGCCCGAGCCGCTTCGCGATAAGCCGCCCTCTATTCAGCATTCTCCCTACAAGTGTGCAACCTCGATCTGCCAGTGCCAGTCAGACCGGCTTGATGCCTTCGGTCCAACCGCCCACATCCATGCGGTCTGACTGCCCCTGGACTGAACAACAACTTTCAATTATCAAATCTTTTTATTTTACACTAATCCTCGGTGATCCTTTTCTTTGTCTCTTTGTCAATCAATGGCTCCTCATCAGAAGAAAATTGCGGAAAGACGCTCCAAGAAGCGTCATGATCCTGTCACTTCATCAGAGGAAGAAGAGGTGGATGAGGATTATGTGGTGGAAGAGGAAGAGGAAGACCATGAAATAGATGAAGATGAGGATGAGAAACAGCCTATTTATCCTCGAGGTGACCCAACTACTCCACCTCCTTCGGTCTATTATTCAATGCCTCCTCAAGTGGATCCAACTATCAACTTCCGAGTACGATTGAATAACTCTACAGAGTACATGCTTCTTAGGGATCATGATCAATTCAAGAGACCTAACGACTCCAATGATCCAAGGTTCCACACAAACTTTCAGAAGAAAGTATTTGAGAAGGTCTACACTTCCACCAAGCCCTTTACTGATCATAAGTACATTATGTGGAAAGAGATAAACAAGACCTCGGAGTTTCAAGTGTTGCACAATCTTTTCCGAGAAGTGGGAATTCTGTTGCTATCCATCAGGATTATGACCCCACTCTTATCCATCAATTCTACTCCACTATTTGGATAAATGAAGATTTCACTCAGATAAAGTGGATTAGTGGAGAGCTTGGATGTGTGGCAACTAAGCGAGAGTTGCAAGAAGTGTTGGAGTTGAGATATCTTGAGGGTACAAAGTTTCACTTTGATCTACACTACTCTCCAATATCTGTTCAAGACCAAGCTCAATTCTATGACACAAATGTTCATTGCACATTTGGAACCGTCACTGGATTAAGAGCTGTGCCAAGTGTAATCAACCGGATTGTCAGAGCGTCTATTGTCCCAAGGTGTGGCAACAAGGATGCCATTCGTAGTATCACATGGCATGTGATCAAAGCTAACATAAGTGAAACTTGGTTTGATATCACCGACCTTATTCTTAGAGAGATGCACATGTCAAAAAACACTCTTGGACAAGGTATATATTATGCTCCATTCATAATAAAGCTTATCCTTGCAAAGTGTGGAAGAATGGGCAATAGAACATCTCGCCATAAGGAGTATAGGCCCCGGATCCACCGAATGCTCCCTCCGAGCGGTCCTTTGAGAGCGGTCAATCTTCTCGTTTCGCTCAACCTCAAGGGCCTTCTTTTGATGATCATCCTCCTCCTCCGCCATCTCTACAGGACTTTGGTCAGTTCTTCTCTCCTCAATATGCATATTTTGGGATGCAGCCAATGGAGTATTTTAATCCGGTCATGGGAGCTCTCAATGCCCTAAATGACAACTTCACTCGTTTGAATACCGGATTTGAGGAAATGACTCAAGAAGTGAGAGGCTTAAGGATTGTGTTGAATCCGGTCATGTTGGAACTATGCAAAATTCTTTTGATCGTGTTGAAGGTGGCATGAATGGTTTGGAGCGACATATGAGGATTGTAGAGACCTCCCATCCGGTTGTCTACCATCGTCGCCACAATGCACCTTCCTCCCCTCCTCCTCAAGATTGAAGACCCTTTTTGTTATTTGTCAGCTTTGTTGTTATAGGATAGTTAAACTCTCATTTGTCTTCTTTGGAGTTTATTGCTACTCGAAATTTATCTCGTTTGAGCTATCCTATTTCTTTGATTAAGTTCAAGCTGTTATTGTTTATCACGCTCTATTATTTTAAATTGATGGAATGCAAATCATATTGCAAACTCCTCTCGTCGCCGTTGTGCCTCTTGTGATTGTCATGCACATGTTTAGGGGGAGTCTATTGTATGATTTGCCTTCGTGTATTGAACTTTATTTATAATTTTGCTTTATATGTGGTGTTTGTCATTAATTACCAAAAAGGGGAAGATTGAAGCATCTATGCCTCATTATTGATTTTGGTAATTGATGACAAGCACAGAAACTAGCCGTTGCGGGCCAAATCCCCCAACTCAGGTCATCTCCGGTCCAACCGCAGGCAAATGATCGGTCTAACCGGGTTCAAATTCAATAGCAAAAAAATACCAGCCGGTCCGACCGCAGGTGAAGAGCTGATCTGACCGACACCCTATCTCATTTGCGCTGTCGGTACTGGACGCGGCCGGTCATCTCCTAGGTACTGGATCCAGCCGGTCTGACCGGGTGGGGGAGGCGGTCCGACCACCACCCCCACTAGAACTCTCCCTCGGTACTGGATCCGGCCAGGAGAGCGCGGTCCGACTGGCACTCGCATCACAACTCCCCAGGAGGTTCTGGATGAGGCCGGTCTGACCGGTTGGGACAGCCCGGTCAGACCGCTGAGCAACAAAGATCAAAGAAAATAGATGGACCAAGCATGCATGACCTAGTACGGCAATTTGATCACTTCTTCACCAAGGTTATCACCACTCTTGATAGTACGGCAATGCTTAAAGAAAAAAATAGCTTACTCTACATCGCCCTTCACCTCGATCATTTGAGCAAACCGCTAATTTGTTCGTCCTCGCTCCATAGCTTTACGCCATCAAGTTTAATTGGTGGTCATCCTCCTTGGTATGTGGACCTAACTTTTTTTTGCATATACTCAAACACAATGGTTAGTCCACAATTAGCGCTTGTCATGAATTACCAAAATTAACAATGGGGCCTAGATGCTTCAACCCCTTTACTTCATTTACGCTCGTCGATCAAACGAGGTACTCTTCACGATCTACGTTCGCGACAAAACTGATCAAAAACATGAATTTTCGAGTTTCAACCTCACGGCGAAAGTAGATTCTAAGCGGTGACAACCAAGCACACGTTAATTGCTTACGAACGTAATGAAATTATTCATCCAATGAGTACAAACGGCACATGAAACGTTTCTACTTATCGTTATTACATGCGTTAGGTTATTTCAAATGGATATCCAACTAGATATGCAACTACTGTATACAGCGTGGGTACTTTTCCTTTCGCGCCGCCTCCGGCCCAGCGTCCTTTGCACGCAGTGCCCTCTCCCGCTTCCTCTCCCTCTCTGCCTCACGGGCTTCCTTCTCCTGCCGCTTCTTCTCCTCCTTCCTCTTCTGCTCAGCCTCCCATTCTTCTTGCGCCACCCAACGACGTTTGCACCGCTCCCTGTTCCAATCTTTTAAACTGCGAAGAAACTTTGCATTCTGTGGACGGATCTCCGTATGTATCCACTGCACAAAATCGCACAGAGGCCGAGGAGGCTTCGGTGCCTTGACATATACAAATTTGTTAGCTCAAAGATTCAAATATTTCATACTATAAGATAATTCGTATTACCTCCACTGGCTTCTTCGCATTCCCCTTCTTTCCTTGTAACTTCGGCTTCTCCGGGAAGTACGCATAATTAGCACACATCTAATATCTTTGCCGGTATGTGTAATCCTTCTCACTTATTGTGACTTTGCAATTATCTCCACACCAACACATCGGTGGAGGCATGTCAATCGGAGGTCGTAGATGACTGGACATATCGAATGCATTCATAGCAACCTACATTATAACCAAATAAATACAAGTTATAACTCGCTAGGCCAAAAATACCTTCTACAACTACATACCTAGGGTATACTACACATGACTACAAAAAATAAAATATCATCATCCTCATTTTCATCTCCCTAGCGTTTCTCGAGCTAGTGCTACTCATCTAGTAAAAAAAACCTAACTTCTCATGCGCCCTATCAATGTCCTTACCGTTATGCTCAACTTCAATAGATCTACACCTTGTGGACCAAACCTAACATTTACTTACCTGTGAAATAAGTAATACAATACTACACGTACTACATCATTTGATGAATAGAAATGAAAATTACAAAGAGTCATAAAATATTACATGTAGAAGAATCCGTAAACTGGCAGGGCTTCACCGTTTTTGTTCGCCTTCGCTCTTAACTCTCTCTTCTTTTTTTCTGTTATTTTTGTGAATTTTATGAATTTTTTGGAGGCTGGGAGAGGGTTTTATAGCAAGACAGTAAAAAATCGTCCTCTGGGAGGGCGATTTTTTTGATAAAATGGGCCAATTTGCAGGCGGCTCCCTGGCCGCCAAAAAATCGCCCTCTAGGAGGGCGGCAAAGGGGCCGTCTGTAAAATGGCCGGCCCCGTAGGCGGCATTTTGCAGGTGGCCCATTGCCGTCCTCCTAGAGGGCGGTTTTTCGGTGGCCAGAGGGCCGTCTGTAAAATGGCCGGCGCCGCAGCCGGCGTTTTGCAAGTGGCCCCCTTGCCGCCCTCTTAGAGGGCGGTTTTTCGACGTCTAGGGGGCCGCCTGTAAATTGGCCGGCCCCACGGCCGGTGTTTTGCAGGTGGCTCTGCCTGCAAAACTGCTGACAGCCGTCGGCCGCCTGACCTACGGCCATGAGCCATGTCACCAAATCGCCCTTGGGAGGGCGATTTTATAAAAAACGCTCTTCCATATGGCGTTAGGAGTATATGTTTTAAAAATTTTTCAAACGAAAATGTATTTTTTAAATATTTTATTAAAAAATATAAAAATAAAAAAATTCCCTAGCAGACCCGTTTCTGATGGAGTGCCAGCTGTGCGACCGCATGGGCCCCCAAATTCCACCGGCTCTGCGCTCGACCGACGAACGAGACGAGACGACCCTGGCCAGCCGGCCCTGAGCATTAATTGCACGCTTGGCTGCTTGACGCCCGGCGCCCTGCCGCAGCACGGCTGTCAGGCATCCGCCATCGCCCATCGGGTAACCCATTAATCTTTTCCATCTGGCGGCCAAGCCCTTTTTTCCCTTGAAAATTGTAATCTTGTTTAATACTTGATTCAACTAGGCATCACCAAATTAAATTTTATTCCTTTTAACTTGTATCGTCGAAGATTTCAATTCAAGGAACACTAAAAGAACGATTCATGGCTTTTAAGTGAAGATTATACAACAAGTGCAATTTTATTTTAATTGCTAAAAATATATCGTTGACTCGTATAAACTGTCATTATTTTATTTCGTCAATCGTTATTTAAGTTTAGAGCTCTCTTAGGACCCCTAAATTTTACATAAGGGCCTTGTTTACTAGTTAAGTTAAAGTTGCAGTGGACTGATAATTTTAACGAGATAGTTACAGTTTGAAATTTTCTGATCAAGCTGTACGGAGAATCCACTTATCACTATACTGCATTGCAAAATCTAGAATGAGAGTACAGCGATAACTAATATATTGGAGGAAGGAATTAAATAATCATATATCCTAAGTCCAAACAGAGGCAACTCCCAAAACTAATCAATTAAGGAACTACTCCGGAGCTAGCAAACGACGTACAGATTATTGGATGAGACTAAAAATTAACTAAATAATTTTACAAATCGTTGATCGATTCCCTCAAAATGTGGTGCAAATTTCACAGAAACATCTGGCCTTGAAACCAGATTTCAAGCACTTGTGAACCTTGACTTTGCCTTTGTTGTATTTCGCCTCAAGCCAACAGTTAAACTTGCAAGTAACACCGGCGCAGAAGATCAGGTCGTCATTAGTTTTGTAGCAATAATCTACAAAAGATTTACTCATTAGCTCCCCGCAAAAAACACTCATTATTAACTTATAATAGTCTTGCTTAGCCTTTATTAATAACATGAAACATTGTAAACAGTAACTCATAGTCCCATCACTAACAAATATCCGTAGAATAAATAAAATTTAGAAGCCGTTCAAGAAAATAAACAAAATCTAGAGCACTTCCGCAGTTTCTTCGAAGAAGACGCTGCTTAAATGAAATGATATGGTCATCGATAAATTTATACTTCAACTCGATATATGAGAAATCAAAGAGAGGGTTTAGGGAGGATGAACTAACCTGTGGCAGAAGTAGGATCTCCAAGTGTTAACACAAGCACAAAGATCAGGCAGACTACAGCTTTCCTCCCATCCATAGCTGATTAACTGTGAGACCGATCAGATATAGTCCTGCAGGGATTAGGGATAACCCTACGCTCTGGGAATCTACTCCTGATGTTAATTAATTACATGATGATGATGTGTGTATTTATAGAGGATAAACTGGATTAAGATGCTTGACGGCGTGAATATTGGGCGGATATTAGTCAGTAACAGCAGCTGACTGTTGACTAATTAGCTGAATGCATGCAGGAACGGCCCTGTTCAGCCGGGATGATCGACTGGATCTGGTCATGATCACAATGGTGCATGATGTTTGGTTGAATGCAATTAATGTGAATCATGAGAGCGCATGCAGTTAACGCCGCCTAAACATCCATTAGCCGATTGGCCAATCATCTATTATTCCCGTTTACTGGGCGGCATAGCATTGCCCGGTCGTGACTTCATCAAGTCCAATAGAGGCCGATGGAGGTGAGAGAAACAGCCACAAGTCAACAACATGGTAAACAAATAGTTTAGCCCATAAGAAATAAGGCCCATAAAAAAACAGAGCATAAAAATTTCTGAATTTTTTTTAGTTTTATATTTTTTTAATAAAATATTTACAAAAGTATATTTTCATTTTAAAAAAATACAAAAATATACCCCCAACGCTCTCTGGGAGGGCAAATTTAGGGCGATTTGATGACGTAGCTAACGGCCGTGGGCCGAGCCGTCAGCACTTTTGCAGGTGGCTCCCTGGCCGGCCATGGGGGCCGGCTGATGTGGAAGTGGGTGTCCCGATTTTTCAATGAGAGGGTATGTGGGCACCCGGAAGTGCATTATGGAGAGTAATTATTACAACAACGCGAAATATCTAGATAGATGGGATCTCAAATAAAAAACAATTAAGTACAGTAACCATCTATTCTCATCGCAGCCTTGCCATAATATTTACCCAATCACAATACAATTCTAACGCGCCGAATTCAGAAATAAAGAGATACTTAGAGAGTTGATTCATCAGTCCGAAACGGCGAAGTGTGCCGTCAAACCGCATGAAGGTGGCGACCAAACACGATACACACTTCTGGAGACATGGTCTACGGTTGAACCAACATCCATGTATCTCATCATTTCTAAATTCATACTCATGTTCAGTTAGTCCCCAGGAAAAGCGACTAGCCTCACACTTTCATCGCAAGCAATTGATAAACATCACAAGTACTCTAAATATGGATAAACAAGCAGCAGGGTTATATATATTACATAGAGAGCTTACACCCTAATTCATCACAAAGTAACCCAAAAGATAGCAGCGAAAAATATAAACATAAAAGATAAAACCAGTGGTGCCATTACCAAACCACAGGGCAACCGACTGCGGATAGAGCATAACTTCGACTACATATTATCCTCGTCACCCTCGGCGGGATAATAGTAGACCACATCAGTGTCGTCGATATCCTCACCTGAAAGATATACAGCGTGAGTACAACAAGTACTCAGCTAGACTTATACAATAATAATAGAACAAAGGAGTAATGCTAGTCTCTACATCAAGGAGTATGGCTATGTCGATCTGATTTTGCATAAAGCTGATTTTATTGAGCAAGTAATACATTTAAAACATAAGCAATTGTAAAATAGCTCAATCCAAAAATTTAGGACAGCAAGCTTGTAGTTCTGAAATGGAAGTAAAAATGAGCACAATCCCATACTCTAACATCAACAATGGGCCACCATTGCCCAAATAATTATGCTACACAAGCATACCATCTTTTATGGCTAAAACCAAACCATATTTAATATCAAACCCTCTTATATAAGCCCATCCATCCATGACTACCCTAAGTCATGAAATAACCACATAATCTCGTAACCACATATCCCAAGTTGAATGCTAACATAGACTGACTAACACATCAAGCGGTCGTCCTGTAACCGTGGACATGGCTATTCGAATAGTTCTTACTCTGATCAGAGGTGTACATCTTTACCCACACGATGTGATAGAAGCCAAACGGTTACACTCTAGTTTGATCCATACCCGTCGGTACCCACACTCTACACATTGAGTGCGGACTAGAGGTCACAACAGAACCTTTCCCACACTTAGCCCCAACCACCTAAACCACGTCTGGGCCCCCGACGACTTAGTCCCACACACAGGGTGACTAAGGCGGGCTCACCGTCGCGGGAGGCACCTCCGTCCCTAACCAGGCGCGCTCGAGGTCCTCCAAAGGAATAACCTTCCTCACGATTTACGGACGGGCGTAGATGGCCATAGCCTCCCGTGCTACTTAGTTAAGCCGTCCCATTCCCGGCGTGTGGAAGTACATAGAGTGCTTGAATAGATGTCAACATGTTCGGTCCTTAACGACCTAGACGGAGCGACGTGCATCCGGGAAACACCATCCCGTCATCGCCCTATCATCCGTCCAAGTTAAACATATTATTAATTATGAATTAGAAGTGATTCTTTTCAGATTTTAACCCATCTATTCGTATTAAACTAGCTTTGAACCGATAGCTCCATCTATCGGATTTTTCTAAGTCTAGAAATAAGCATGGCTAAGCATTCGATAAAATAAAAATATCCCAAAGTCCTTAACCAGGGGTGACAAGGTAAAATATGGAATCAATAACCAAGGAATGAAAATGCATTCAATTGGATAATATTGTCTCTACCCGTTTTTCCATTTTAAATAGACCAAGATATGCATATAGGTATTGCTTTCACAAACAAATCAATTTATTGAAAATATAGGTTCAATATGCTTAGATGCATGACTTGCTGCTGCGATGGTTCACACTCAACCTCAGGTTCTTGCTCCACGTACTCCGAATTGTCTGAGTCTACCGATAAAAGGCGAATATGCAAATAAGAATCAATTAAATATGCCTATGCAAAAATGATCAATAAATGCTGAGATAAATACAGTAGGTAGGCCACATTCTAAAGTGAATTTTAGTGAAAGAATCATTTCAAAATGTTTTACGGTTTATGAGTTACAAAAATAACAAGATGAAAAGGCTAAAAATGGCAGTTTTGTAATTATTTATATTGTAACTTTAAGTTATTATATTTGACTGACATGTTCTATTAAGATTTCAAGAAGGCATGTATTTTTATATAAAAGAGCATACCTGTCACGCCCTAAAAATCACTTTAATTAAAAATTGTTTTTGGGGTAAATTGAAATACAAGAATACGCTAAAAAAAATTTGTTTGAGAAACGCGTTTGAATAAAATTTTGAAATTTCCAATATTAAAAATCCCAAGTTTAAATTTTAAATAAATGCCTGGACGCTTTTATATTCCTGGGGTTTTGGTCGGAATATTTTAAGCGTTTAAGTATTTATGATGATAAAACTCTATGTGTTTCGTGGTGGTATTTATTTCTGGTAAATTCTCCACGATTTAATAAACTCTCTGAAATTTCCTTGGAATTTTCGGAGCTCCAGAATTAATTTTAATAGGACAAAGATCATTTCTATAATTAGATAAATCTATAATAAAATCCCTATCTTTTCTCCTATTCGGGTCATTTCGGTTCAGTCCTTGGAACTCTCCCCGTTCATCGTGAACTCTGACATCCTATGTCTTCTAGGGTTTCATGTCGCTTCCGGAACCCTAAAACCTCCTCAACGTTCCAATTCTCAAAATACACCGATATTTCAATCGATCGCATGTTTCCTAAACTATTTCCTCCTCCGTCCTCGACTCCCAAAATATTCCCCATTCCAATATTCTCAAAATTCCCGAAATATTCTTATGCTTTGAGAGTTCCAAAAATTCCGGCGAATTTCCTTGATTCCGAAAAAAATATTTCAGTCCCAAAGGTGTTTCGACGCTTTTGATTTTCCATATATATATATACGCCAACATTCGCGACCCTCCAAAATTCCAAACAATCTCCCCCCCAATTTCCGATATTCCTAATACTTCTTGAAATTCTGAATTTAAATTCTAAATTTAGAATTCCAGAAAAATCCCCAAAATCCCCACCTTTTCTCTTTTCTTTATTTTTCTTCCAATCTTCCGTCTCTCCTTTTATTTTTCTCAAAGTCTATTTCCTCCCTCTTGTTCATCTCTTCCGTTTCTCTCTCTGCTCAGGCCTGTAGCAAACCGAGCCGCCGCCGTCGCCTGTGCCGCCCCGGCCCTCGGCCTCGCTCGCCCGGCCTGTGCCGCCCCGGCCCCGGCCTGCGCCAGCCCGCGCCGCCCCGGCCTCCGCGCCGAGCTCGCCCGCCGAGTGCCGCCCCGGACTCGGTCCGCTGCCCCGCAACTGCCTGCCGCCGCGTTTTTCGGCACGTCGCGCCACACGCCCCCACGACGCCGCCATAACCGCGCGAGCCGATGTCGCCATCCACTTCCCCACTCCCTCTCCTGTTTTTCCCTCAAAGCCGCCGTCGCCTGTGCCTCCTCGCCACACGCAGCGTCGCCGACTCTCTGCCGCGCCGCTTCCTGCCCCTGCACGCCGAAGCCGCCGCCCTGCTCCTCGCCCCGGCCGTCACCGCCGGTGCGCCGTCGCCTGCGCCTCCTCCCTGCCGTCGCCGCCGCCCCTCTACTGCTCCCGTCGCCTGCCTCGGCCGGCCGCGCCTCCAGTCGTCACCGCCGGCGTCTACAGCCCTTTGGGCCGTGCTGCCACCGCCCGGCTCTGCCCCGAGCCACCGTTGCCGTCGCCTGCTCTCCAACTGACGGTCTCTGCGTCGTCAACCTCGTCGTCGTCTTCTGCGCCTCCAGCAGCCGCCTCCGCTGCTCCTCACCCCGGCCACCACGGCCCGTAGCCATCGAAGGTCATCGTCGCTGCCGTCGGCGTCGTCGTTTTCGCCCGCCGCTGGTGAGCACCACGCCTCCCTGCCTGCCCTCCCTTTTGTTGGTTGTCGCCGTTGTCGTTTGTCCCGGTGCCCAACTCCTCTTCCCCGTTGCTGTCTTGTCACCGTCATCGCTGCATCCTTCCTGTCGCGCTACCACCGCCCCCGCCTCAGACCATCGCCGCCGTCGTCCTGTTCCCCAGGCCGTCGCCGGATGACATCGTCCTCAGTGCCACGCCGCCGCTGGTGAGCCACGGCCGAAGTTCCTCCCCTGCTCCTCCTCCTCGTCGTCATCGTCTTTTCTCCGCCGGCTTCGCCGCCTGCCACCGCTGGACCAGCGTCGCCGCCTCTCTTCCCATCCGTCGTCGCTGCCGTCCACATCCAGCGCTACCGCCCCATCTCCTGCACGCGTCGCCCTCGCCCCGAGCGCCTGCCGCACCGCCCAACAGCCCGCCGCCGGTGAGCACTCCTTCGGTGTCGGTCCCTGTCTTCCTTCCCTAATCCACCAGCCGTCGCCGGGTCTCGCCGTCCTCAGCACTGGCACCTCTGTCCTTTCCCTATCGCCGTCGTCGGCATTACCGTTGCCATCTACACCCGCACCTGTTCCCCTCCCCTAATTCGGCGGCCGTCCATCGTCGCCATCCTCCTCCGCTGCACTGCGTCGCCGTCTTGAGCCGTCGTCGTCGTCATCGCATTTCTCGTCTCTCCTCGGTCTCGGCTCGCCGACACATCGCTACCGTGCCATCGTTCAATCGCTACCGTCGTCGTCGCTCTCCCCGGCCGCTGCGCCGGCGTGTCTCCTGTGCTGCGCCTAGACGGCCGAGCTCGATTTGGCCCCTCGGCGTGTCACTGTTGCACGGACCCTAGCGTCTCCCCCTCCTTTTGATCCAGACGTATATGTCTCCAAATCATTCAATCTTCATAAACCGTTGATCGGATCTCATCCGTCCTATCCTTTCGAGTCCAATTTGGTCATTGGACCTCCCTAAATCCAGTCACCTCCACACGTCTAAATCCAATCGTTCACGTCAATCCTAGCCAGACCATCTCGTCTGCCACCTCAGCCCTGATCTCCTCGCCATCGATCTACCTCATCACCATCTTCACCTTTTCGTGCCACATCGGCATCCACCTCAGTCATGACATCGTTTCCTTGTCCGTGAGGCAAACACATCAGTCCAGTCCACCGCCTCACCTTTTCCCCTCTATGAACCTAGTCCACAGGATCTGTGTCCATGACAGTAGGCCTCACTCTCTTTCTCCAGTGCCAAAAATAATTCTTTTAGTGTAATCCCGAGAGAATATTCTTGAGAATATTCTTTTTCAATCCATTTCGGATGTATTCCGAATTCAATCTTCCAAAAGCTATATCTTTCCCGTCCGAACTCTGAATTGACCCGTTCTTCTTCCTAATTTCATCTAAAATTATAATCTACTTGTTTATATAATTTTTATGTACTGTTTATTTGGAGTTTCTTAGCTTTTTATCGTTTGCGTGTAGTTACCGTAATCGCTGTTTCGGAGGACCGCGGAGTCTACGGAAGAGTTCGGAAGAGCGATCGAAGATGTTTGGTTGCAAGGCAAGTCACACATTCATCCTTGAGCATGTGAACCTACTTTGTGAAATATTTTACGATTTATAAATAAATTGCATGTTTTGCCAATTACATGGAATATGGAATAACCTATCCACATACCTGAGACCCGGTTCATTTGTTATCCATTCTTTGATAACCTTGGGTGATAATTTGACTAGCTTAGGTCCCATTGGAGGACCTGGCTAGAGATAGGACCTGCTTAGCCATGCTTAGCAATATAGCTCACCTGGGAATTAAATATTATCTTTTTATATGATTCGACTCAATGTCGGAAAAATGGAACCTTGGATAGGCTGTTATTAAATTACTAAAATTTTGACCCTAAATGGTGGGCTGTGGGTGTATGGTTTTGATTGTCACACCCATGGCAATTAAGGACCGGTTCGCGGGAACCACTTGGGCAACTTCCCGTACTTGCCACAAGCCAGCGTGGGCAACGGCTGGGCTTGAAGCGTTTCTTCTCCCTCTCCTAGGCACCGAAGAAGAGGGTGGGCGTGATGGAGTTGGGTCGGCCCGGGGTAGGGTTGATCGGCTGCCGGATTCACCGTGGCGCAAGGGGGGTAGCCTGGCCAATATGGCGTGCCCTGTTGGCAGGTGCAACCTCAGCGTGGTGTGGATGGTTAGGGAGGGGTTGCGTGAACGGTCCTGTCACAGCCTCGCACGGGACATCGTGGTGATGTACTGGCACACGGGAACGTGTGTGGGGGCTGTGTCTTGTGGGTACAGTTGTACACCTCTGATCAGAGTAAAACTATTCGAATAGCCGTGCCCGCGGTAATGGGCACATTGGCCAAGACTCACCGTGATTAGTCTCACCCTAGATAATTAATCTGGTTTTATCAAACTAGTGTTGTGGAAGGTGTGTGTCCGGTCGGCGTGGTTGAGCTGACCGGGGGTGACCGGTTAGCGTGGTGTAACGCTAGTCGGTGGAGACTGGTGAGTGTGGTTTAACTCTCATCAGTTTCGCCTGGTGGTCGTGGTGTAACTTCCATCAGCGCGGTCTGGTCAACGTGGTTTAGCGTTGGTCGGGAAAAGCTGGTCAGCGTGATACGTTGTCCGGTGGTGACTGGTTAACGTGGTGTAGCGTTAATCAGTGGAGTCCGGGTAACGTGGTGTAACGGTACCCGGAGGTGTCTGGTGAACGTGGTATAGCGTTCATCAGTGGAGACTGGTTGACGTGGTTTAGCGTCAATCAGTTGGGAATGGTTGGCCTGGTTAACGTGGTGTAACGTTAATCGGTGGAAAATTAATCTTGTTAAATTTATCAACATTTTACTGTTTACGAACTACTACGGTTTACAACTGCTTTTACGCAAATGAGCCACCAGCCTCCCTTTGAAATCCCATGCACAAATGCATCATTGGTGTGGCTTGTTGAGTATGGTGGGTGGTACTCAGCCTTGCTCTTCCCCCCTTTTCAGAAGTGTGGACCTTGGCTTATATCCCAGTTAAGCTTGCCTGTGGCGTGTAGCTGAAGTCACGCTAGTTTCGCCTTTCCGCTGCTGTTTTCTTCCGTGTGAGGACTAAGTGCCTCTTCTGTAAGTATTTACGCCTTATTTATGTTTGGAACTGTTTATTGATTTGTCGTTTTGTGTACCCTGGCCTGATTCCTGGACAGGGATTTTAATACACAAAATAGTCTGGAAATTGGCTAAATTTCTGGGCGTGACAATACCCTAATAGTTCCAACAAAATTAGGTTCACTAGATTTTCATTTAAATTGATTTAGTTGTGAATTTTACAAGTTTATCAAAAAGGAAAGTTAGAAATCACTTAGGCCTATTTTGGGAGGTAGTTTTGTCAAAAACAATTTATCTACAGCAAAGGTTATAATTTTCTGAGTTAAAAAAAAGTGGTTTCATATTTTTAGCAGTTAGGATGAATATTCTAGAAATTTATAAACTTCTAGGTTATAAAGAGGTATATAAAAGGTATTTTCATTTTTAGAGAAAAATCCTACATAGAAGTCCTCACTTTTTATTTTATAACATTAAATAGAACATTTTTATGAATCCAGGAAAATTTAGTTCACCTCAAAAGGAGTTATAATGGATTTTATAGAAATATTCCAAGTTGCTAGGCTCAAAATAAGTTATTATAGCTTCATATTATTTTACAGATATTTTCTGTACAGAAGTGGTCATATTTTATTTCACAATATTAAAGTTTACAAATTTACAGAACTAACAAAATTGGTTTCACTCAAAAAGGAGTTAAAATGGCAAAGTTATGGATTTACAAAGTTTAACTATTTTTCTATTGGAAAATAATTCCCTTAATTACTTTTCTAATTCTTCTTCTTTTCTTATTTCCCTTCCAGCCCGGGCCCACCTGCCAGCGAGACAGAGCAGGGGAGGCGCAGGCAGACTGGGCCGCCGGCTCTGTTCACCGGCGCCGGCGGCGAACGGCGGCGCAGCTGGTGTCGCGCCCAACAGAGAAAAGATGGAGGGGTTTACGGCGAAGCTGTGGGTGGTCTTCTCATTGCTGGCGGTGGCCGGAACAGTTCTAATGGCGAGTAAAGGCGGCGATGCCATTCGGGTCAACGGTGCATGTTCCTCTACGTGCTTGTATCTGCCATATTGATGCATGCATAGAATATTAGAGGACTCCAGGAAACTCACCGTGCAATATCCCAAGGCAGAGGAGGGCTGGACAGTGCCGGCGACGGAGGGAATGGATCGGCGGCAGCGGATCCTCACGGTCTCACGGCGATGGACAGCTCCGGCTGAGCTGCAGCTAAGGCGGAGTGTCTATCATGTTAGAGGCTCCCTAGAGGTGGCATACAAGCAAGGAATCGGCGCGGGGCTCACCAGAGGAGGAGAAATCGACGGCGGCGGTTGGCGGCCGGACTTGGGGACGACGACCGCCAATCTCCTGGTACACGGCTTTGCGGTTCGATTGGTCGAGGCCAGAGCCTCCTAGGACCACGGTGATGCTGGCGGCGAGGTGCTTCGGGCTGGGATCGTCGGAGCTCGCCGAAACGGCGACAACCCGAGCGGCGGTGGTTCAACAGCGCAGAAAGTAGGGACGGCAGCGGCACAGCGACTCCAACCAGCAAACCTAGGGTTTCCAAGTACAAAAATGGAACGATTAAAACTTGTAGATCACGTTCCCGGGGTCATGAAAGGATGGAGCTAACCGGAGCTTCTCGGGCTCAACCAAACACCTTCGGCAGAGGAAAAGATGAGCTTGCCGGCGGTGATCTTTGGGGATTTTCTTGGCTTTCTCGTGGGAACGAGAAAGAGGAAGAAGAGGAGAGATGCGCTGCGGAATTTTGAGGCGAAAATGGCCGAGGTCTCCAGTGCTATGCTTATCTCTGTGCCTCTGTGTGCTGTGAGGGAGAGAAGAACAGAGGCTGACACGTTTGACATGCACTGCTGAGCTGCCCCAGTTCTACAGTGCCCTTGGTGGGTCCACATGAAAGAATATTTTTCTACACATTTTGGTTGATTTAGTCTATGTTTAGTGGCGGTCCATGTGTGGAACCTATGAAAGAGAGAGTTGGTTAGAGGGTGGGTAAACAAACTGTCCAGAAGAATATTTGAGTTACAGGTGGGCCAGGTCTTTGGTCCACCTGGAAGTGAAAATGAGAAGGAAGAAAACCTAGAGGACCAGTATGGTGAGCTGTATGGATAGCTGTCTGCATCCTGTAATTTCAGGTAGGTTAATAAGAATAAAATTATGTGGAAAATTATTGGAGGTAGAGAAAGATGTGGTTTAACCATGCTGACCAAATTGCGTGTTAGAAGTGGTCTGGTCATCTTTGGTGAAAATTCAAATTAGGCATAATGATCCATTGTCTGCAGTCTGTAGCTTATGTCCCTAGGCTTTTCTCTTATTATTTTATGTGTTATCTTTGGAAATTAAATTGAGAAAAAAAATTACTGGTGGTAGGTTTCATGTTGGCACACCACTTTGAAAAGTGCTAAACTGTCTAATTAGTCTTCATTTTTCATTTGGGTGAATTTTAGAATATATATCCCATTCATTTCAGCTAGCTCCCTGAGTCTAGCTGATTGAGAGATTTTATTGAAGTACTCAATGAAAGTGTAAAATCCAAGGTGAAATTACAGTGGATCAATCAGTGGATAGTTACAGGAATTTTTCTATGATGTATGCTGCAACCAATCATCTTTAGAAATCCTAGGCTATAAAATTGCATAGGTGCAAAGAAAAGACCCAGGCGAAACTTGTTTGATTTTTAAGGGTCTAAACTAATGAAATAAATTCTATAAAAATTATATTAATCATTGATTATAATAAACTAATATTTGAATTAAATGATCTTCCATATAACTTCCGTTCCAATTGATTGCACTTTTAGTAGTGTTTGGTTTTGCCATTTAGGTTTAATTATTGAGGGGTTTAAAGAATTGCAAACTTATCTTGCAAAAATGACAATGCAAAAGGTTTGAAAGGTGCACTCTGAAGATAGTGCATTACACCAATTACTGGGATTAAATTAGCTGTTGACAGGGTAGGTCGATTGATGGAGCGACGTTGGCGATCCGACTACAACCGTCCATGGAGGTTCGCCTTTAGCCCAATCGGTACACAACTCAGAGGCTGTTGAGATCTCGACGGATGCGAATCAGCCCAACCACAAGGGTAATTGTGTCCGTAAGCAACAGGAAGAACTAGCAAGAACCAAAGGATGAACAGCAACGCAATTTGTGAATAAAATGAAGGTTAACTCAGAGAAACAAACGGTGGGTTCCAAAGTCGAGCAAAACCCGCGTGATCTAACCGATCACGGATACATGGTAAGTAGCGACGCGCTAACTTAATCTAAACAAACCCAATCTGTTGTGTGGCTCTAAAGGCATTAATGGATGGAGGACGACCACAGGGGTGCTGAGGTCGTTCTCCAACCCTAGAACGTGTCCCTAATGACAACTTAGATACACTGGCCTTTTTCGGCCCAAAACGGTGAGCAGGCACCTTAAACAGGAAACCTCTCGTCACTAAAATGATGATTGTGGACGATCCAAGAAGATATGAGGCATGAATTCAGATCCGTGAAAGTAGACTTGATTAAGCTTTCCGAAAAAAACATAGGAACTCCCAATTCAGAGTTCGTATTGAAAGTCGTGGCGGCCGTCACAAGTTGGGCGCTGTCGTTGACAGTCCGATTCCAGCCTGCGCAATCCCTTTCCTTGGTTGATCTCCTCCTTTCCTTGTTGATCTTCCAGCGTAGGTGTGGCCATATCGATGGTGGTATGTCCTCATCACCAAGCTATTTACAGCGGCCCCTTGCCGTCCTCCTAGAGGCGGTTTTTGGTCAGCAGGGCGCCTGCAAAATGGCTGACTAGCGGCCCCCTTGCGCCCTTTGGGGGGCGATTTTTAGCTCCCCAGTATAAAACCCCCTCCCAGATGTCCACAAAATATCAATAAAATTCATAAAAATCATAGAAAAAAAAGAGAGGAAGTGAGAGCAAACCTGAATGAAAGCAGCGAAGCTCTGCCGTTTGCTTGATTCGTCTGCAGTAAAAGCTATTGTCCTTTTGTAATTTCATTTGTTATGCAGATGATGTAGATTGTACTTTACCAGACCGTATAGAGTACTATATGAATAGTGTTACGGTTAGATTCTGTAGTTTTAGCCAAATCTGATAGTACGATTTAATTGGTTAGTGATGAGAGTTATAAGAATCTCGATTACACGGTTTTAGGATGTGAGGAGAATATTCGGTACCTGTTTAACTATATGTATCATCAACCAAATATGGTCAAATAAGCTGATATTTCAGTTATTTTCACGGGCAAGGAATGTTAGGTATAGTCCAGAAGGTGTTAGAATCTGTCGGAAGTTTAGTTCAACGGCTAAAGGCATTGATAGGCCAGCTAAGAGAAGTTTCGCAGTCAGGTACAATTGGCGGATGCGAGGTTTCGACTGGACCCCTAGAGCAACCACAATAATCTTGTATGTGTAGTCAGGCGTGTAGTTGAAGGTTTTTTTGAATGATGCCAAGTGGATTGATTACTGCCACTTGGAGATGGATTACGTGGAGAATATCTCGTCAACGGGTAGCATTGGGCAACTTGTGCCGGTGTATCGAAACGATAACACCGTTCTGCAATGCCCGTGAAGATGATAGGGCAGTACAAAAGGTGGAGGTGATACCGAAACAATGGCAAGGAATAAAGAGAGGGAATGAAGAAAAATGAACAAGATAGGCAGCAACAGACGGCATGAAGGAGAACTAACGACACCATGTCAAAGAAAATGGATAAGGAAGATGCTGAAAAACGAGCTGCAGAATATTGATGATTCGTCTATAGGACAATATGAGCATTCAGAATAGAGCAACACGAGACCTTCTCTGGCCTGTTATCTTGCCGAGCGGCATTATTGCCATAAAGGTACAGGAGAACGAGTCAATCCAGAAGGCCTAATTATGCATACTGTAGAGGATTGAAGTGATTGGCGGCTTTGAGGTGAGGTAGTAAAAACAATGACGATTGTCAACTTCAGAGGGAGTCATCGTCGTGAAAGTCAAGCAATCTGTATGAAGTAAGGTGGAAGATGTTTCCATGGCGTGCGACACGCATTTAAAGGCAAAAGGGCTAAGATATTGGCAAACAATCGTGACCGAGCAGTCATTGTTACTTACCAGGTGTTAAAAATATTATAGAAACATGACATTTGCATTTGTTGCAATAGAGAGTACTCCTACATTGTACAACCTGGGGACAAACCAAGGTCAATTGTTAGTATATTAAGAGAAATTTAAATACACAATATTCGTAGCTATGGCTTGGAGGACAAAACAGAAAGGTGTAGAGATTGGTTGGCACACATGAGATCTTTGATTAATTTGCCTGGGGGCACCCGGAATGCAATTATGAAGAACTTATTACGGCCAACGCGAACTATCTAGATGGATGAGGTCTAAATAAAAACCAAATAAGTACGTAACATCCATCCTCATCGCAGACTTACCATAATCGTACCCACTCCAATACAAATCCAAATGCGAGAAGTGTACAAAAATAATCATAAGGAAGCTTGCCAGTCCTCCCGTCATTCCCCGTCAAACCACTCGATTGCGACCCAAACACATACGTACCCCGAGACTCGAACACAATAGTATCCCCCAACCATCTCAATTATACACAAACTCATACTCATGTTCAGCTAGTCCCAGTGAAAAGCGACTGCCTCCACTTTCATCCGCGAAGCAGATTAATAAACCATCACCACAGTACTCTTCAAAATGGGGCATAGCGACCAGCAGCGGTTACATTCTGACCGAGAGGGTTCCAACACCCTAATCAGCACCAAGTACACAAAAGATTTGCAGCGGAAATATAAACACAAAAGATAAGAACCAATGGTGCGCCAACCCATGCACCAGCGGCACCGACTGCGGAAGAGCTTCAACTTCAACTCACATTATCCGCCACCCTCGCGCGGGGATAATAGTAGCATCACATCATCTTTGTCATATCCTCACCTGAAAAATGACGTTGAGATACGTAATGTTACTCCGCAGACTACACAATAATATAGTACAAAGGAAGCCAGGCTAGTTTTACATCAAGGAAAAAAGCTCATGTGATTTGGTTTGCATTAAAGCTCGATATTTTATTGAGCAAGTAATACTTTAAACTAAAGCAGTTTGCGTAACACAATCTGGAAAGTTGGACAGCAAACTATATAGAATGCTGCAAATCGAAGTGAAATGAGCATAATCCCATCTCTAATTTCATCCATGGGCCACCAATTGCCCAAACAATTATGCTACACAAGCATTCATTTTTTTATGACAATAAGTCATAATTTATAATAAGTCTTCATATAAAACCAGTCATTAATTAACATTCAAAAATCCTTTATATAACCCATCCATCCATGACTATCCATCGGTCATGATTAGTGTGCACATAATCCGTAACTATATCTTCCCAAGTTTGTCGTAACACTACCATTGACTAAAACACCTCAACGGTCGTTCTGTAACCGTTGGGCACACGGCTATCTCAGAATAGTTCTACTCTGATCAAGAGGTGTACACTCTTTACACACCGATTGTGATAGAAGGCCCAATCGGCGTTTACACTCTAGTTTATACGTACTACTTCTGTACCCACCTCTACACATTGAGTCGGACTTAGAGGTTCACCCACAAAACCTTTCGCCACGCTTCGGCCCCGACCACCTAAACCACGTCTGGCCCCGACGACTTAAGTTCGTGCGATGTGTTGACTAAGGCGGACCACCGTCGTGGAGGCACCTCCGCCACAACCAGGCGGCTCGAGGTCCTCCAACGGGAAATCCCTCCTCACGCTGCACGGACGGGCGTAGATGGCCACAGCCTCCCCGTGCTCTGAGTTAAGCCGCCCACTCCGGCTTTGAAGTACGTAGGTGCTTGACTGATGCAACATGTTCGGTCCTTGTACGACCCAGACGAAACTACGTGCATCGGGAACCCATCCCTTCACTCGCCCTATCATCCGTCCAAGTCAAAATCAATTTCAATTATTATTCAGAGGTTATTCTTTTCAGATTCTGAACCCATTTATTCGCTTAAACCCTACCCGATTTTGAACCACGATAGCTCCATCTATCGATTTTCTAATCCGACTTTAAGCATGACTAAGCACTCCACTCAAGGTAAAATAAAAGATACCTCCCATCCCTTAACCCAGGCCAGCCCAGCCTAGACAATGAACTATAAAACCCATC